>CAXKVX010003783.1:0-21250 GCA_964058865.1 Eleocharis quinqueflora
AGGCTTAGCTTGTACACTAATGAAGCAACAGGACGTCACCTTCAACTTTGAACAGATAATATATATTAAGACATGCTCAGCTTGAACACTAAAATAAGCTTTTTCACAAATTAAACACAATAATCCAATAACATCCCATAAATGAAGACCCACTAAAAAGCTAAAAACTTAATTTCGTGGGTAAATTACTAAACTGCAACTTCAAGATAAAGCTATGATCTGCATATTTTGGGTCTGTGGATGAAGAAAGAAACAAACAAATATTCATATCAGAAAATTACTTCAATTGACACTGAAACCAAGTATTTTCCGAACTTCTTCCAATCACTAAATTGAATGAACCGAATGTTCTGAATTTCTGAAAGTAAAATATAAGGAATTCCCAAAAAAAAAAGCAAAATCTCAGTTCCCTCCATAGTAGAATATCGCACGATTAAAACTCCACTTGTCAATTCCCAAATTCAGAGTACGAAACACCTCAAAACAAAATAATTCTCAAACAACACGCTCAAATTCCAATTCTGAGTGTAATTGATTGATCACGAGACGAACCTTGCGAAGACTGGGGTCAAACACGACATAAGCGCGATTCTGTAGCAAAGAAACGGAGGCGGTGACGACTCCATCGAGAGCCTTCACGGCGGACTCGACTGAATTGGTACAAGCAGAGCAGGTCATACCTGTCACCTTGAGTTGCACCTTTTTCACACCCAAATCGGCACTCTCACTCGACACTCTCAATCCCATCTCTTCGTCGTAAGAATCCAAGAGGCGCACATCCTCCAGTTCGTCCCCATCTGGGTCCCGCCGGGCAGAGAGCGAGGTGAGCTGTAGGTTTTGTAAACTGGGACCAGGCGCCATGGTTTCCTCCGATTCGAGGTATAGTCGTATAGCTCTCTCTCTCTCTCTCTCTCTCTCTCCGCCTCTTCTTCCCGTTCCCCTTTCCTTTTGAAGTGGTTTTATTAGGTAGAAGAAAAAAGGAAAATAAATTTTGGAGCTTTAGCGGAGGGGAGAGAAATAAAGAGAGGGGAGACCGAGCCACCGAGGGAGGTCCGGAAATGATGAGTAGGTGTTTGATTTTCTTTGTTGTAGTGGCGCTGTAATAAGGCACGAGAAAAAGTGGGAGAGGAGTTATGTCTTTTCAAAATGGGAGAAGATTTACTTCCAAAATGAAACCAAACCTGATTTACAGTGTAATTGCGCTGTTAAGTATCCCTTCGAAATTGTACCCACGATAACAATTTGATAAAAAAAAAGGGAAAATTATAATGATATTTCATAGAGTGATGTGAAAATAACATGTCTCTATATAGGTCCTATAATTTGAAAATTGTTTAGCATGAGTGCTTCTGGGTGCAACTTAGAGTACTATAGCAAAGAAATAAGAAATTCTCCCACATATGTGATATAGTGATATGAGCTGGGGTGGGTTCAGGTGAATTGTTTCCCATCCCGTTTTCCTGTGTCAACGGAGTTGTTAGCGCAGTTGTAATTTTTCATATTTTATTATTCAACCCTTCTTTCGCCTTGTGATCAGTTCAAATTTTAAATGCAAGTTAAATAAAGGCACAATAAAATTATTATTCAACCATTCCACATCAATTGCCAAAAAAGAATTCTGTTGTGGTCTGCTTTCACTCCATATTTTCATTTAGTACAATGCAATCTTATTACGCTGTACAATTAACAACAAAATAAAAGTCTCCCTTGGTAATTAACTTATATTTTATGATCAGAGTCTTTATATTTAATTTATTTATTAGTTTATACTTAATCTTCAGCATTACAAATCGAAACAAAAAAGAACTTCAGCATTGAATTATGGATAGTGATGGGCAGAGGCGGATGCACCTTAGGGCAAGTCCGGACAAGGTATGAGCTTGATTTTCAGACAACTCGAAATTTAATGTATTTTTTATTATTTTTGTAGTGAAAAATTGACTTTAAATGATATTTTAGTGGATTTGAGTATATTTGTGTTCAGGCTTTATCTCAAGTTCAGTATCTTAGCTTAATTGTGTTCGGACTTAACTGGACCTCTGAATCCGCCACCGGTGATGAAAACATACCTTCTAATTCTATAATTGCAGTACACTTCTTTCTTAATTTGTAAGTGCAGTGTTGTTTCTAACTTCCAACAGCGCTTCTCAAGATTAATATTATTTTCCTCATACAGGCTGAATTAAAAAAAAAATAACAAACAATTTCCAAATTTATATCCTGTCTATTTTCAGCTAATTAGCAGAGAATTATATTGAAAGTATAGAACATTCCAGGATCAACAAAAGAGTAGTGACAGAAATGCCCTTTTTATTTATATAGTTTTGATACAAAATATTTTTTTTTAGAAAAGATACAAAATATATATATATATATATATATATATATATATATATATATATATACAGGGCGTAGCCAGGATTTGAACTCAGTGGGGTCCGTAAATTTTTTAATAATAATTCATCACCTAAAATTTTATATATTAACAATAATTTACAAATAAATAATTTAATTTTACAAAAAAATTCAAGATAACTCAAATAAAACATAAAAAAATTTCAAAATAATAGTTCCAATAAGACTGGAAAATCAACAATTCAAGCTTCAATAGGGTCCCTACAGTTTTTCAATAGGGTCCCTCATTAAAAAATATTCATATATTAGTTCAATATATCACTAATTATATATGATTGAAGTATTTTATCTTAAATTGAGTGGGTCCTGGGACCCCAATTATTATATGTGCTTCGCCAGTGTATATATATATATATTTTTTAGAATAGAACGTCTAACAAAATCACATGAGATAACTGTAGGCGGGCACTTCTTGTTTGGAAATTCCGCGGTATAGCCATGCAAATTTTTAGGATTTACATATAGCTCCAAAAAAACATTTTGTTTGCAATTGTGTAGCTATAATATAACTATATTATTAAGTATTAAGCAATTAATGTTTAATTCGGCTATTTGTTTCAGCAAGCCAACAATTATTACAAAAATTGACTCTATGATGAGTTAAGTCTTTAAATTTTTAGCTATGCTGCATCACCAATAGTTCTATCTGTTGGACTAAATTTCTCTCCTTGCGTGTGTGTAGTGGCGAAGACACATGTAACTAGGTGATGAGTTGCACCACCTATTTTTTTTTTCAAAAAATGAGCATTTATTTGATTTTTTAAAATACTTATAATATGATTGTTTTTAAGAATATGCATCATTTCGCGCGTGTGTGTGTTTGTAAGTATTTTAAAAATCGTAAATCTTGATCTCCTCTGACAAAAATTATATATCCGCCCCTGCGCGTGTGTGTGTTTGTATTATTTTTTTAATTACGTGCGACTTGTATTGGTCAATATATGGAGAAAAATATCTAGTTGTATACAAAATGATTTTAATAGAAAATAATTCTTTTATTTAATTTGTATATATCAGTAAATAAAAATATTTATTTTTATCCAAGATTTCTTTTTTAATACAAACTATCTTTTAATTTCAATAATATTAACTTAGGGATTTATTATTTCGTTGGAATATATATCTTTTTTTTATGGAACTATCAACTATGCATAAGTATCAGTCAACCAAATGAAGTCACCAACTTAATCTAAATAATTAATTGCACGAATTGTGGAGCAAAGTAACAAAACCAGGGATCCAGTTTACGTCCTAAATTATATATTTTTCTCATATGAGAGACGTCAGCACTTAGCAAATAAATTATACAATTATATACACAATGGGAATAGTTCATATTTTATTAGTAATAATTGTTTATTAAAATAAAGAATGTTCGATTCTTTCGTTTATAATTTTGGTGCAGTGCCCATAACTTATATAACACAAGTACGATGCATAATTCATGCAAATAAAAACAAAATAAAATGATTCACAACAAATCCATTAAATTTTAAATTACAAACCTACCATCATGCATTAAGAGAGTTTGATTTTAGTCAAACCAATTTAAGTATGAATGATTGTCTTACGGTCACAATTTATGGCCAAATTCAACTATGATTTTACATATTGTTCTAACAATTTTAGCACTTGAACAATTAGTCTGTCTACTTTTATTTCTTTTTTTTTTTTTATAAAAAGATTAGGGTTAGAGCTCTCAAATATCTATTATATATGTTTTATTGAATTTTTTATGTAAATTACAAATCTAATTAATTTTAGATCTAGTTTGTGTTCGTGTTTCATTCTTTTATAATTAATTGATGTATTTAGATAAACATACACCAGATTTAGAATTTTTAATTATGCGAACTGCGTTATTATTTGTATTGATATTCGTTCGATATTCGATATCCGATTAATATTTGATTCGTTCGTATTCGAGATAATCATTTTTGTATTCATATTCGAAACATTATAAAAATAAAATACGATAATATAATTATCCGACAGTATCCACAGGGACGGAACCAACGAGGGGGTCAAGATGGACCCGACCGTCCTTTGACTAAAAAAAGTTTGGACCCCTTTTAATTTTCTTATTAGATTTAATTAAATAATAAAATTTTAGTTAAAATTTTGAATAATATTACAACTTTTTATTAAAATTTTTTATAATATGATAAAATAAAAATTGTTACTACGTATCCGAATCTACATTTTCTGAAATACTTCAATTAAAAATGGGCTGACGAGACTCTCTACATCTCAACACTGCTACAACATCGAAGACTCTCCGCACAATTCCTGTCCGTTTTACAGCGTTAAAGTTATCCATTTCCATTCCTAAAATGACCGATCGTTTCAGAAGATATGCATTTCCTGCTTACATCAGACCAGACTACGAAATTGACAAGTCAATCTCTGAAAGGTATCTCCATGGCAGTTGGAAAAAGGGTTGGAGGCGTAGCGTCGAAGAAAAGCCAAACTATTTCACTATTTGAGTCGAGTCCGACAATTGACCTGACCCCGTGTCCCTTTTAACGTGTCTGCCTCAGAGCAACCCTTCAAAGTGCTACTCTACTTACTACCTGAACCTGGTTCACACCGTTCAAAAGATCCTTTCGAATAATTAAGTCTTTTCATTTTTGGCTAGGTGAGTTGGTTCAACAACTCGTTTGGTTAGACCGTGTACAGACAAATTGTTCTCGGAAAGTAGGTGGATAATGGCGTGCTTGATTCGGTCGTACGCGATATGCATCAATACATTTTTTAATTTTGTTACATCGTGACTGTCTAAGAAAAAAATGAACGGTTTAGATCGATTTGAATTTGATTGAAGAGGTCTTTTTTTTTTTTTATAGAATCTAATCCGTTCGTTCAAATTTAATGATCCAAATGTGAAACAGAGATCCTCCTCCTCGTGTTGAAAAGTAGGTGATTTAATCCCATGCTATATATATGTATGATTCAATTATCCTGAGTGGAAGCTGTCTGCTTTACACGGTTAGTTACAGAGTTGAGAAAATTAACAACAACTTTTAAAAGGTTTACAAATTCCTTTTGGGTTTGAATTGTTTTCCAGCACAAAGTCGTTTTTATTTCTTGTTCATTTTTTTAGGTAAAAATAAGAGTAAAAATCTTAAAAGTTCACATTGCAATCAGAGCGGATTCAAGATTCTCGTCAGGAATTTAAGATTTACCGTTTTTTCAGGGGATTCAAGATTTACGGTTTTTTCAGATGGTTCGAAATAATGATTATTCATAGAAAAAATTTATCTTAATGGTCATTTAAGCAAAAAAAAATCAAATACATGATCATTTCTGAAAAAAGTAATATTTATGATCATTTTTGAATTTTTTTTTCCAGAGAGGTTCAGCTGCACCCCTGATTAAACGTGACTCCGCCACTGATTGCAATTATGGTTGACAATTGCATTAACTATTAAGCACTTCATAGGAATTCACTTAGTTGAATTCATATGTCAGTAATGCACTCATTTCTATTGTTAAATATTATAAAGCGAATTGGTTATTTTAAAGAACCAAAATCGAACAGATAACCTAACTTTACTAACTATATTATCTCAATAATTGGTGGACATCTACTAAAGAGGCACTTACAATTTGCTGTAGCGTTGCAAATTTGTGAGGTTTCTTTTTTCTAGATTTATTTTTTTTTTAAAATGTTCAGACTAAAGATCAATCAATTATGTCTAAATTCGTCGAAATCCGTGCAAAATCCGTTCCAATTCGAAAATAATTCGAGTATAACTCGAGAATAACCCGGAATAACCCGGGAATAACCCTGAATAACTCGGAAATAACTCATTAAATTAAAAAAATCCATCCAATCCGTCAACCCAACCTGGACCAATCCGCTCCGAACCCACCACAAACCCGACGGTATGCCGACCTATGGGCCTAAGACGGATTGCGGCCGACCAACAAAATTTGAATTCGTCGAAACCCTGTCCGGCCAATCCGTTGAATCAGACGAGTTTGAACCGACTTGATCCAACTTGGTCCACTGTCAAAATCACTAGCCCCAACCGAACGCCTTGTTGATGATTAATTAACTTATAAGAGAAGAATGCCAAACTTAAATATTACTTGTTCCGTAATAGTTGATGCAATGCATGGATAGTTAATTTATAGTTGATATAAATAGTTGATTGTAGATGAATTACACGGTAATTAATAAGGAACAAAATGATTAGCATATATTTTTAATACTGAAAGCGAATCGAGGAAGTTGAAATAAAACTAGTTTGATTGATGACATTTTCTTTTTCTATATCGTTTCATGTTAACTTACGACAGGTTGTTCTTAGATTAGTTCAGAACATTAGAAAACAATCTCGAATAATTCTAGAACTTGTGAATAAATATACAAACAATATAATTAAATAATTTAAATAAAAAATTGATAACTAGCTTGGAAGTGAATGCACTGAGAAAAGCATGAACACAGTGGATTTATGCAAGTCTAGTCATCTTGCATCAGTAGAATAGATAATAAGGCACTTGAATTTATTTAATTTTTTTTAATCTCTCTCCACTCAGACATTGTTCTTTTCCTCACTGCATTCGCATATTAAGAGCATCTACATTGAAGTAATTAGTTTTAATTGCTAAACAGTCACGTTATCATTTTTAGTAATTAAGAAGATTTATAAATTGCTAAATGCTCCATCCCAACAATTCATTCATAATTGTAAATTAAAGAGAGAGAAAATATATTGTCCAATCGTTTTGCAAGTACGTCACTTAAGCAAATTTGCTTAATTAGCAATTCATTTGCAACCAAACAATTGAAATAACAATAACCACATCAGAATAAACAATTATAAAACAATTACTATTTCAATAGATGGTTTCTTTTGTATATTTTAACAATTTAAAGATAATAATACATTTGTAATTAGATAAATTCGAATTATTAGACTTTTATATGAAAATTTTCTTTCTGGTGCTTGTACTATCATTTATTAGATCCGTATCGAGCTGTGATTATACGAAAACGAATCTGCAGTCGTAAAAACTATGACACGATTCTGCTATTGAAAGAATGACACAACTATATCATCGCAATTATAACAGCAGATACATATTCATGGTTATACGAATGCTCCAACAAAAATCTATTCGAGCAAAGAAATTAATACAAGCTTCATGAAAACATGCGGAATGACTTGACATTGTCACGACTGACATTTTGAATGAGATTAGTTTAATATTTTTCGAAAAAAACATTTTAATTGCACATAAAATCTAAATTTTATACCTAGCGAAATTTGAACAAAAATTTCTAAATGATTAAATTTATTAATCCAATTCATATTATGCCAAACTTCTTTTCTTAATATATTAATTATTATACTTTCTGATTGTAATATTATGTACTATTTTGACATATTAAAGTCCTAATAACTCAATTTGGAAAGATGACATCTCAAGAAAGATGAAAGACAACAAAATCTAAAATAAATCAGTGAGAATAATAAGCTATGTATGTAGGTTGGTTAGAATTATAATATCAAATATAAAAAAAGACCTAACTAGATTTATATTCACTCCACTTTTCCCACCAAATGTGATGTGTAGTCTAGTCTAACTCTAACACTCCTTTTTTTGTTATGCTAACCGAGTTTAGAATCTTGTTTGTTTTTATTTGTTGGTTTAGTTTTATCACGCCAATATAGAGTAGTTAGCTTAAAATTACCAAACAATCTACAAGGCTATTATATTATAATAAGCAAAACAAGATTTTTTTTTATTTTGGTTTACACATGAGATTGTGATAGTGCACCAAGAGTTCCTTCCTTTTTCTGTGATGGATCACTTAGAATCGTCAGACCTGATTTTTTTGTGGCGGTTGTTGGAGACTTTGGTATACTATCCAGTAAACGAGACGAGCTCGAGCGAGCTGAGGTAAACTTGAACTCAGCTCGTTACTATAAGTGGTCACGAGTTGAAACTCTCAACTCAAGTTCGCTCGAGCTGGCTCGTTTGTAGCTTGTTTGCAAGAAAAACGACAAAATAGTTTAAAAAAACATAATAAAATTATAAAATCGTAAAAATTCTCTATGGTAAAGATCTATTTAGAGATGATGGTAACCAATTCGACGGTCCCGATTAACTCGTTAAGGTCTCGATACTTACACGAGTCGAGCTTGTCACAGCTTGAGATCGGCTCGTTTACTAACGAGCTGGCTCGGCTCGGCTTGTTAACACTCGACCTGTTAGCGAGTCGGACACGAACTGAACATGAGCGAGTCACGAGTCACGAATATTTTGTGCACCCCTAACTATCCTATGTGAAAAAACATATTGTAATCAAGATCAAACCTCTATATAAAGAGAATTTTTTTATTTTTTTGCTTTCGTCTATCGTTTTTTTCTTTTTTGTCTTATTCTATTTTGTCAATTTTTTTGTTTTATTTTTATTTTGTCTTATTTATTTTTTGAATATTTTTGTGTGTGTTAAGACTAACATATTAGATGTTCATATCAACTCTCTAGTTGTTCATGTTAACAATACACATATTCATACTAACTTCAGAGGTATTCATACTAACATACTCTAGTGTTTATACTAACTTCACCGGTGTTCAAATTAACTTCATAAATATTCATACTAACATACTCTAGTGTTTACCAACTTCACCGGTGTTCATATTAACTTCATAGATGTTCATACTAACTTCTGAGGTGTTCATATCAACTTTACTGGTATTCATACTAACTTTTTGCGGTGTTCAGACATACTATTTGATTTTCATCCTTTTTTCTGATGTCAATACTAACTTCACCGGTATCATACCAACAATCCAATATGATTATATTAACTTTCGTTGTATTCATACTAGTTTTTTGGTTATTCAGACTATCTGATTTTCATGCTAACTGTGCATGTATCCATATTAACTTTTTAAGATGTTCATACTAGATTCGCATGTTACTATGAACACGTGTTTCAACTAATATGAACACCTTATTTATTTAGTATGTGTCTCATTCTGTGATGAACATTATTAGTTACAGTGTCAAGTGCACAATATTTTTGAAATATCTAGTATGAACACATGTTTCAACTAACATGAACACATATTTCAACTAATATGAACACCTTATTTATTTAATATGCACTTCATTCTGTAATGAACATTATTAGTTACACTTTGAAGTGCACAATATTCTTGAAACATGAACATATGTTTCAACTAATATGAACACACGTCTTATTTAGTGTGCAAACCTATTTTATTTAGTCTCAACACATATTTTATTTGTCTGCACACCTATTTTATTTAGTTTGCATACCTCTTTTATTTAGTCCGCACACCTATTTTATTTAGTTTGGACACATGTTTTATTTAGTTTGGACACCTGTTTTATTTAGTCTGCATACCTGTTTTATTTAGTATGCACGTCATTTTGTACAAAACAGACTTGAAACAACTAGTATGAACTTCTTTTACAACTAATCTGAACATCTTGTTATATTTAGTCTGCACATTTATTTTATTTAGTTTGCGTCTCATTCTCTAATAAACATTAATGATAGTATGTAGGACGGAAAAATTCAAAAGAGTGTGTGCGGGAACTTTCTAATTTTATTCGCGTTTGATTATTTGATTTCCCTTTTTAGAAAATTAGTTAGGAGGGCATAAGTGGGGGACAAAAAGTGAGAGATTGTTAGTCGGGTCCCTAAATAAATAAGAAATTATAGTTTATTAGTTTATATTATGTTAACATATATTTTTTTTCAAAGTATCGGCTCCTAGAATTGAAAACTTAGTTATAAATTTGAATTATCAGAATTGGAATAATTTCATTTTGTTTAGAGTGCAAAAGGACATTTTATCAAAGCAAAAGAGTATTTACTTGCAGCAATTTATCGAATGAAACTTTAATTCAATTTTTATTTATTCAAAGTACCTTACAAAAAATTATAAGTATGCACAATTCCAATATGAAAACCAGAAAATCCAAAACAAATTAATTGGAACTCTGAAACTAATATTTTGACATTCAATATTTGAAGTTACACTTGTGTTGAAATTTCCATCGTTTAAAAGTGTTATTTGGTAATTAATAATTAAGGAAGCCATGGACAGTTATTTTCTCATATGAAAATAAGGAAATGATTAGGCGCATAGCCGATTTTTTTTTAAATAACTCAAATAAATAGTAACAAAATCAGAATGACAAAATTATGGCTGAATTTATCAGAGTAGCCAATCCGGAACCATAGATTCCGTCATAATACCGGCAAAACAACGTTCTACACAACTTCGGAATCAGAAGACCCTTTCTAACTTCGGAATCTGTGTCTCCTCCTTAACTCCGAAATCTCTAATTCCGGAGTTACAATGTCACCAGTGTTTTCGGAGTTTTGGATTTAAACCCGAGGGGCTTCTTCTCCCTCAGAAGCATCCCCTCTATTTAAAAAAAAAAGTTAGATCTGAGAATTTTAAAGCATAATTTATTAAATTTTTTTGCTGATTAGTGTGATTAGATATCATATTCCGGAGTTATCGAGGTCCCTCTCTGCTGTAACAGGTTCTTTTTATTTATTTTTTTCGAAAAATATAGACAATCACAAAAAATTTAGTAATTTGTGTTGATTTTTTAGAAATTTGTTAGATTATTGTTACTATTGTTAGGTAATTGTTAGATTAGTTAGTCTAGATAAATTTGTTATATTAAAGATTTGATTATTGTTAAATTAGTTAATTTTTAGAAAATCACAAATTTTGTAGAAATTTGTGTTGATTTTTGTAGAAATTTGTTAGATTATTGTTACTATTGTTAGGTAATTGTTAGATTAGTTAGTCTAGATAAATTTGTTATATTAAAGATTAGATTATTGTTAAATTAGTTAATTAATTTAGAAAATCACAAAATTTGTTGAAATTTGTGTTGATAGTTAGTTTATAGATTGGCAAAAACTTAGGTGCTCCTTAGATACTCCAATCAATCCGTACCATTCAAATGCATCAAGATTCACACCATACATTTCAATCAAATGGTACGGATTGATTGGAGTACCTAGGGAGCACCTAGAATTGTGCACCTAAGTTTTTGTCTTATAGATTATGTAAGTTGTTAAAAATTATTAGATCACGTTGTTTTTTTATATTTAAGGGTAGTTCTGTCCAAATGGCGAGACCTTGAAAACGTAGTTTTTCTCGACCTAGCACTTCTCAGGCTAGCACCTCTGAGGCTAGAGCTTCTCTTCCTCCTGATTGTCAGCCCTTTTCCGACTTGTTGCAGATGTCTGTTGCCCAACACAAGATTGGGACCGTAAAAAAAGATATGGTATATTTTTGTAATATATATTTCGTAATATATATTTATGTTTTGTAATATATATTTATTTCAGGATATTGTCGAAATATTGCAGAGCGATGATGATTTGAAGTGCATTTGTCATGACAATGTCGTACCATATCACGAGAGTTGTGGTCCGACATTGAAGAGATTGAGATTGTACCATATTTCTCAGTTGGGTCATAAGAGGAGAGACAATGGATTGATTACATGATTGATAGAGCAATGGAGGTCCGAGACACACACATTTCACGTGCCTATCGGTGAGATGACCATCACTCTACAATATGTTAGTTGTTTATGGGCAGTTGTTATCGGAATTTGCGATAACAACTGGAGGCATATGGTACAACAGTATCTGGATAGAGATATTTAAAAAAAAAAATAAAACACCTAACTTAAGAATAAAAGTAGGCTTAACTTTATAATAAAAAAACAAGAAGGCTTAACTTGAATTAACCAAATTTGACCGAACTAAAATATACAAACCGAAAGATTATTTTTTTTATGTGAAAAAAGAAAGGTGATGGCTAAAACAATCTTAACTAAAAATACTTGAACCAAATTTGATACCATATTCTCCGTCAAAGCAACAAATTGGTTTAAGTTGGGTAAGTTGGTCCTTTTCCACAAATCAAAGATTGATTTGAGGTACTGTATAATCGGTGCACAAAATGATTCTTAATTAATGGTCCTTCAATTTATGTGCAATGGGTATGCCATCAATTATCGCGCGGATACAAATTAATTTCAGTTTAGCCTAATTCATACAAATTTGTTTGTGAGATGCACATGATACTTGGTCTCCAAAAATTGCAAATAGAAAACCCAAAATTTGAATTTGGATTTTCTATTTTACTTAGGATTTTTATTTTTGACTTTAGAATTTGAATTTTTGAACGTATGTGTCTATATAACACATATAAATGTGAACGTTAGAAAATAGACTGTCGCTGTCAATTTTTAAAAATCAGAGTTATTGATGTAAATCTTATTTTTTTCCGATCAGACAAAAAAAATTTCTTCTTTCTTTATCATATAATAATAATATGGTGTGTAGAAAGAAAGCTCTTTAGCTGTAACCGAAGCTGTTGCCTTCATTTGCACTCATGATGGGCTTTTTAATCCTATTTTTTTGGGCCGATATTTCATAATTTATTCGGCAATTACACAAATGGGCCGCTACAAAGTTTTAAAAGGAAATGAATACAAACAGGCCTTTACTAAACCTGGCCTCAAATTGGGAGCTTCTGCATTTTTTAATGTTTATGTTGGACTTTTTCATTTTCTATAAATTTTTTATGTAAAGTTCTCCTTTTGATAATAGTACATTAAGACATGTTTTTTCGACCCATTGATGAAGTAATTAATGTCAGCTAGAGGCATGTTGTTCTTTGGTATTTGCTAGCTTCGCAAAGCTATCAATTTGCTATTTTGTAGGCTTATACACAATATATATTCTATGAGGCATTCATGAAATAATGTCAAGTAATAACTCGTAAGATTTTATCCTCAAGTTCACTTGACCATTACTAGCAGGTTTGGCAAGGTTATCAGTTTGCACTTTGCAATTTTAACTTTTTTTTTTTTGAGTTATCAGTCATCTGTGTCGTATTCCTTTGGTACTAAATTTGAATATCTGTCTGATCTTTCATTTAAATATTGCTTTTTATAGGCAGGGCAATATCACCATACATTGAACAGCTGAGCCATCAGTACCCAAATGTTACAATCTACAAACTTGATATTGATCAGGTACCTATTTTTTGTAGCCATGTACCACTTCTAAATATGAATAATCTGAAATTAACCAGGTTCCAATAATGCAATGAAACCTCAGTTAAGCTTAATTCAATATGCACTGAGCCGTTGGTTAGATGCAATTTGTGTTAGATGTGTCTCTTATCTCACCATTTTGCTATTTCTATTATCTTAGGGTTATATCTGTAAGTTTCCATATTAGAGTCTGTAAAACATCTGAATCGTTATTGAATAGATAAGAGTGTTATTCTATCTTTGAGATAGTGTCTCTTTGTCTCCTCTCTACCGGTCTCTTTGTATTCCTTCTTCTCCACTTAAATCTTTGCTGGTACTAACAAATTGGTATCAGAGCGAGGCCGCGTTCAGGCTGTCGATCCACTCAGATAGCATCAAGCGGAGATCAGTGATTTTTGGGTGAGCTCGGGGACCGCGCCAAGACCGGGAGAGAGGCGAGTAGCGATTTGGTATTTTGGTAAAAATCCTTTTTTTTTTGCACATTGGAGCTGTTTCTAATTCCACTTGCGATCTTTCACTTTTGGAAAAGAAATTGCTATTTGGTGCATTGATTTAGAGATTTGATTGAGTTTCTGTGATCAAGTTGCTTCACTTTTGGTAAATTTGAGTTTTCTGTCTATCAAAATGAGTTTGAATTGGTCCAAATTTGTTATCGAGAAGTTTGATGGTACAACTAGTTTTGCACTTTGGCAAGTACGGATGAAGGCTATTTTATCAAATTTGGGTGTAAAGACAACCATAGTTGGTAAACCTCAATATTTAGAAGATAATGAGAAGTGAGAAGAAATGGATGAAAAAGCCCTGTCAACTATTCAACTGTGTGTTAGTGATTCCACTCTTCAAGAAATTCTCACAGAAACCACAGCAGCTGGGGCTTGGACAAAATTAGAGCAGACCTATATGCAAAAGACGGTTACAAACCGGTTGAGATTGAAGCAACGATTTCATTCGTTGAGAATGGCAGAAGGTACTCCTCTTAAGACCCATATTTCTGATTACACGGCTCTTCTAAATGATATGGAGATAATTAATATTAAGGTGGATGATGAGGATAAGGCCATGGTTTTGTTATGTTCTTTGCCTAATTCGTACAAGGGTTTCAAAGAGACAATTCTCCACAGTAGAGATTCTCTCACTTTTGAAGATGTAAAGAACAATCTGTTGATCAAATCTGACATTGACTTGGACTCTAGTAAAGTCACTGGTCATGAGAATGTTGGATTATTTGTGGACAGAGGTAGAGAAAAGAAGTGAAATCAGAGTTTTGATAGAAGCCGCTCTAAATCCAGACACATAAATCTAATATGCAACTATTGCAAGAACAAGGGGCATATTAAAGCTAATTGTTTCAAGCTCAAGGATAAACAGAAAGCAAGTCAGAAAGGTCCAAATGAAGAGCCTAATGTAGCTGAAATAGAGTCAGGTGATGTACTCTTTGTGTCTGATGGAAAAGATAAGTTTGAAAAGAATTGGGTGATGGATATTGGGGCTTCTCAGCATATGACCCCGAATCGAGAGTGGTTTGCAACTTACGAGCCATGTAGTGGAGGAGTTCTTTTGGGAAATGATCATCTGTGCAACGTGTCTGGTGTTGGCACAGTAAGGATCAAAATGCATGATGGTGTCATCCGTACTTTGACGGGTGTAAGGCATATTCCAGACCTAACCAAGAATTTGATCTCGTTAGGCTCTCTTGAAGATGTTGGCTGTAAATTTCAGAGTGAAGGTGGAGTTCTAAAGGTCTCAAAAGGTGCTCTCACTTTAATGAAGGCTAAGAAGATGGGCACATTGTATTTTCTGGAGGGTACCTCAATAGCAGGCACTGCTGCTGTTGCGAACTCTACATCTAATTCTGACAACACAAAATTATGGCACATGAGGCTGGGACATATGAGTGAGCGTGGGATGACGCTGTTGAGTAAGAAAGGTTTGTTGTGTGGTCAGAGTACCAGTAAGCTGGATCTCTGTGAAGATTGTATCTTTGGCAAACATAAAAGGCTAAGTTTCAGCACAGCAGTGCATAATACCAAGGGAACTCTAGACTACATTCATTCTGATTTGTGGGGGCCTTCGCGTGTACCTTCTAAAGGTAATGGTTCTCGTTACATGTTGTCTTTTATTGATGATTTCTCACGGAAAGTTTGGGTCTTTTTCTTAAGAGAAAAGTGAGGTGTTTACTACTTTCGAACAATGGAAGACTTTGATTGAGAATCAAACTGGCAGAAAAATTAAGAGGTTGAGAACCGACAATGGTTTAGAGTTTTGCAATGAAGAATTCAATAAATTTTGCAAGAATGAAGGAATTTCTAGGCATAGAACAATTGTTGGTACTCCTCAACAAAACGGTGTGGCAGAAAGGATGAACAGAACATTGTTGGAGAAGGCTAGATGTATGCTTTCTCATGGTGGTTTAGGCAAGGAGTTCTGGGCCGAAGCCATTAACACCGCTTGTCATTTGGTAAATCGTTCTCCTAACATAGCTATTGAGTGCAAGACACCTGAAGAGGTTTGGTCGGGTAAGCCTGCTGATTATTCGAATTTGCGGGTGTTTGGATGTCCCGCTTATGCACATGTAAATGAGGGAAAACTTGAGCCTAGGGCAAAGAAATGTATTTTTCTTGGTTATGCTTCAGGTGTGAAAGGGTATCGATTATGGTGCCCTGAATTGAAAGGATCAAAATTTCTCATTTCTAGAGATGTGACTTTTGATGAGATAACAATGCTGAAAGGAAAAAAGTCCCAACCGATAAAGGAACCAATTAAAGAGTCTAACACGATCAAGGAAAAGGTGGACTTTGAAATTCCTGTTTCTAGTGTTCAGCCCCCATTAGTGCAAGCTGATAGTTCTCAAGTCTCTAGTGATTCTGATGTGTCAGATGATGAAAGTATTGAGGAGCAGCCATATTCTCTTGCAAGCGATCGAACAAGAAGGGATATTAAGGCACCTACAAGGTATGGTCATTCTGATTTTGCCTATTGTTTGGCAGTAGCAGAAGATGTGGAGTTTGGTGAGCCCTCAAACTACAAAGAAGCAATTTCTTCATCTGATGCAGCAAAATGGAAAGCTGCCATGAAGGAGGAGATTCAATCTCTTCACAAGAATCAGACATGGACACTAGTTGAGAAACCAAAAGGAAAGAAAATTGTAGGTTGCAAGTGGGTGTTCAAGAAGAAGGACGATATTATCGGTGCTAGGTACAAGGCGAGGTTGGTAGCTAAAGGCTACAGTCAGGTTGAAGGCATGGATTTCAATGAGGTATTCTCACCCGTGGTAAAGCACACATCTATTTGAGTTTTTCTCTCTATGGTGGCTGCCAAGAATTACGAGTTGGAGCAATTAGATGTGAAGACAGCTTTCTTACATGGTGACCTTGAGGAGCATATTTATATGCAACAGCCAGAAGGATACACAATTTCTGGTAAGGAGAATCATGTGTGCTTGCTGAAAAAATCATTGTACGGCCTCAAACAATCGCCCAGGCAGTGGTACAGGAGGTTTGATTCTTTTATGGATAACATCGGTTTCTGTAGATCACAATATGACAGCTGTGTCTATTACAAGAAGTTTCCTGATGGAAGTTACATGTATCTACTTCTCCATGTAGATGACATGTTAGTTGCAGCTCTGAACAAGGAGGAAATTAGGAAGGTGAAAGAACAATTAAACTCAGAATTTGAAATGAAGGAGTTAGGGCCTGCCAAGAAGATTCTTGGGATGGAAATTTCTAGGAATAGACTTAAAGGAAAACTGTATCTTTCACATAATAGCTTTGTTGAGAAGGTTCTGCATCGATTTAACATGAAGGATGTGAAACCTGTATCAACTCCCCTTGTTGCAAAATTTAGATTGTCCAAGCAACAAAGTCCAAAAACAGAAAAGGAGCAAGATTACATGGAAAAAATACCATATTCAAGTGTTGTTGGGAGTATCATGTACTTGATGGTCTGCACTAGACCTGACATTGCTCATGCTGTCAGTGTTGTGAGTCGCTACTTATCCTGTCCTGGGAAGGTGCATTGGGAGGCAGTGAAGTGGATTCTTCGCTATCTAAAAGGTACTGCAAATGCTCGTTTGGAGTTTGGAAAAGGAGACATGAAACTGACAGGTTTTGTTGACTCGGATTTTATGGGTGATCTGGACAAGAGGCGATCTTTGACTGCCTATGTTTTCACAATTGGAGGATGTGCAATTAGTTGGAAGGCCACACTATAGTCCACTATTGCATTATCAACAACAGAAGCCAAATACATGGCAGTTACTGAGGGCATTAAGGAGGCAATTTGGCTTAGGGGTTTGCTTGAAGAAATCTCAACTTGTGATGGTTCTATTCCTGTTTACTGTGATAGTCAGAGTGCTATTCATCTAGCAAAGGATCAAATGTACCATGAAAGAAGCAAACATATTGATGTCAAGTTCCATTTTGTTCGGCAAGTGATATCAAGGGGTGTAGTGAAAATCAACAAGATTGCTACTACTCACAATCCAGCTGACATGTTGACAAAGCCTATTCCAACTGCAAAGTTCAATTACTGTTCTGAGCTGATCTCTCTTTGTTCTTAGTGTTGTTTTTGTTTATTTTGGGTGAGATTTCGATTCAAGGTGGAGATTGTTAGATGTGTCTCTTATCTCACCATTTTGCTATTTATATTATCTTAGGGTTATATCTGTAAGTTTTCATATTAGAGTCTGTAAAACATCTGAATCGTTATTGAATAGATAAGAGTGTTATTCTATCTTTGAGATAGTGTCTCTTTGTCTCCTCTCTACCAGTCTCTTTGTATTCCTTCTTCTCCACTTAAATCTTTGCTGGTTCTAACAATTTGTATATCAACTAGACCTAACATGGACAAGTATGTATCGATTAGGCGCAATTGTACTCGTGTCTCAATGTATATACCAAGCTGCAAGTAATTGAAGTGAATTAGGAAAGTTGAGAAAGCTTGTTGTCGTCTGATGTACTATATTGTTTGATATACTTTTCATTGTTTTAATCCATGTAGGAGGGTCATGGAAGTGTCCTAAATGATCTAAGGATATATTCTGTGGTATGCTTATGCACATATAAATTGTTGTTATTATATAATAGACAGATAGTAGGACATATCTCTTAGATTCTTCAAGCTATTTTGTTAAAATAGTTCTTGGTTCAAACCAATTCTGTTTTCTCGTGGAGCTCGACTTCATTGTCTCTCACTTACACAGTTGACCCAATTCTATGGAAGAGAAATAAGTCCCCTTTTCTAATTGGCTAACTGCATATTTCATAATTTTTAGATAAAACTCGTACTCTTGTATGAATCATAATGCCATAGAGTAGTAGGCTTACGAGTAAAAACAAAAAGTATCACAACAACAACAACTATTACAACAACAAAGCCTCTAGTCCCAAATAAAACAGAAGTATGGATTTAAATAATTTCTCTAATTAGTAAAAAAAAAACATAGAATATTAAAGCTATTGAATTACAAGGTATCTGGTTGGCACTCAAGAAATATCGGGAGAGCTCCATTTCAACACGAGATGAATGTCAACCGTGAAATGAAACAATAAAATAGTAGATAGAAGAAGCTATTTCGATATACCATCATATAGATGGAATCTCGAAATACACTATTCCGTATGACAAAATTTGCAACGAAGATTGCGTTGTAATTAACAGTATTTGAGTATATTATATATACTTTATTATTATTATCATCATCATCATTATTATTATTATTATTATTATATTATCTTTATTATTAAAATAATGTTTATAATTACTATGAATTATTATTATTATTTTGTGATTTTAAAAATATGCATATTATTATAATTTTTATATTATTGTTATTATTATTATTATAATTATCATTATTATTTGATTATGTTGTATTATATTTGTAATTAAGAATATTTTAGTCTATTATATATATTTATTTTTTAAACTATTAATATTATTATATTATTTTATTATTAAAATAATATTAATAATTACTATTAACTATTATTTTATTTTATTATTTTCAAGTAATGCATATTATTATAACTTTATATTATTATTATTATTATTATTATTACTGTAATTATCATTATTATTTGATTATGTTGTATTATTTTATAATTAACAATATTTTAGTATGTTATATATACTTTATTATTATTATTATTAATATTCTATTATATTTACTATTAAAATAATATTAATAATCACTATTAAGAATAATAATCATTTTTTATTTTAAAAATAATGCATATGATAATAATTTTTATATTATTATTATTATTATTATTATTATTATTATTACTATAGTTATCATTATTATTTGGTTATGTTGTATCATATTTGTAATTTTTTTTAGTATATTATATATACTTTATTATAATAATAATAATAATAATTATTATTATTATTATTATTTTAAAATGATGCATAATATTGTATATTATAGTTATTATTATTACTATAATTATCATTATTATTTGTTTATGTTGTATTATATTTAGTAATTAATAATGTTTTATTCTATTATTTACTTAATTATTATTTTTAATATTCTTATATTATATTGTATCGTTACTTTGCTATTTTATTTTAAAATAATAATATCATTATAATTATTATATATATTTTTATAGTATAATTATTACTACTATGTTATTAGTTATTATTATTGTTAATATTATATTATAGCATGATTATTATTATTATTATTTTCATCAATATTATTATTTTTATTTATTTTATAAAATAATGCGTATTATTATTAATTTATTATGTTATTTAGTTTATTATTATTTTCACTATTATTGTTACAGTAAATGAAAAGAGAAAAGAAAAGAAAAAGAAAAATATAACAAAAGGTGGTAGTATGGGGTATTTAATTTATTTTACACCAAGGGTCTTTCTACAATTTGAAACTTTACAAGGGTTAATTTGCAAAAGATCCAATTAAAATTGTGTAGACAACTTTATGTTCTCTGGATCCTTCCTGCCGCCTCCCAATTACTTCCTTTGTGCGTCTCTTCTCTTCTGTTCTCCTTTTCTTCTTCTTTTCCGTGGGTAAGGCAAAACCAGGGGAGTCTTTCTCTTTGTTCTGTGGGTGAAGCAAGGCAAAGAAGACCCTCAAGGTCACCTAAATTCCTCATATCTCTATATTCCCAAGTTGGTCTTTCCTCCTGATTTCTCCTGTGCCAACAGCAAGGACTCACTTGGTACGGAGTAAAGGCACTGCACCTCCGCTCTAGGCTAGTGACGAGGAGCATCAGCTAGTCGTTGGCCGACGTATTCTGGGTGCTGATCGTTGTTTGGTATGACCTTGAATATGTCTTCTTCTTCTTCTTCTTCTTCTTCTTTTCTCTTCGGTTAGGTATGCCGTGTGGGTAATGAGAGCTGAACCTTGCTGTCACGGCTTGTGCCGGTTTGTGTGTTTTTCGTTGTGGAGTTGGCCGGTAGGATTGTTAGTAGTAATTGGTGCGTTAGCTTATGTTGCATAAGAACACAACAAGTTTTTCCTTTGAGATGCAAGTAGATCATGAGTTATTTTTGGATGCATAGATCAAGTGTCCAAATGGTTTTGATTGTTTGGTTTAACCAAACCAAATTTATTTCAAATAAAGTGGTGCAGTTGTTCGAATTTAGTGGTTCCGTTTGGTTTGAACATTTTAGCTACGTCGTTTAATTTTAGAAAGAAAGAGAAAGATTAACAAGACTGAAATATTTTCTCATCTTGGTTTTAGGTAGATTTACAAGGGAT
>CAXKVX010003784.1:0-17500 GCA_964058865.1 Eleocharis quinqueflora
GATCATCACTTGATGACTCGTAGTGCCAGTTAGAGAGTTTTATTCTCAAAATCCTTATTATCTAGTATTATAATAATTCCTCTTTAAGTGATTAAGGTTCGGTTTCTCAGTTTAGAGTATTGCGTGTCATATGTGAAGTATTGGAGCTATTCCGTTCTTTATATATTTCTATTAGCCGATATTTGAGATCTCTAAATATTCGAAGGGGTTCCCCTATTAACTCTTAGTAAGTAACGGGGAAATCTGGGCCTCCCCTTGGCTTTAACTAGTACAGGGAGTTCCCTTTTTATTATTATTCAAACGGGTAGTCGTTTCCTTATTTCCGTATGACGGCTGAGATCGAGAGTTTAATTTATTTTCTTATCTTTTGTAAGGGTAGGCTTCTCGGTTCGCTTTTTGACCGAGTGTGTGCTTTTATAGCCGCTCTGCATTTACCAGGGCGTTTCGTTCTGGAAACTCAGATTTTAGTTAGGCCGTGGTTGATTTGAGACCCGTCCAACGATTACGTTGGGCTTGTGGTTGATTTGGGACCCGCCTAACAATACCCTTAGGCTTGTGGTTACGACCCGTCTGAGGGGGCGAATCCTGAAGTCCTACACCCGGGGTTTTCTAATTTGACAAATCGTTTCTTGTCTGGGAGCCTTCATATTATTCTTACTACCTATATATATATATACTATTATTCCTCATGATATTTTTGGGTTTCTTTCTCGTATCGTCCTTTGGATAAAACATTAAATTGATTAATGGTGGTCAAATACACATTTAAGTGTAGCATTTAAATGTTAGTTAATCTCAGTAAAAGTGAATGGTCCAACCTTGAATCGGATATAATCTCAAAGGCTGGACCTTAATCCACACTGAGTAATTTTTATAAATTACTCACGTTCCACGGTTGGTTGTGGGGTCCAGGTAAGGAGCAAGATATTCTTTTGATGTCCAGAGGAGAGCGCTAGGATGGAGTCCCCGGCGTCTTCCGTTTTGAAGATCACTTCTTTTGTTTCTTCATTTCTTCTGTAGGATTAGTGTGTAGTAGGTTAGCCAGGATCAGTCCCACGTCCTTTGATGGGATCGTCCTCCTCTGTATGTATTTTATTTTTGTTTAGCTTCCGCTGTAAACTTTGTATCCAGACGCTGGATTTTATATATGTATTTGTTGGATGATCATGTACTGTGTGAAATGTGTGTGCTTTTCCTTAAAATTAAGTATAATAAATAAATCTTATATGTATTTCTGAGTGGCCAATCAAGCCTTTCGTGTATTTGTAATCAAGTACATGTGGCGAGATTTACACCCTTAAGTTAGTTATTATTTCTGGGGTGTGACAGTTACGGTCGTAATAGGTTTTGTCAAGTATAAGGTCCTCTATCTGGGTCTCTGGATTGAATGACTGCGACTGTAATGAGATTTGATTACGATCGTTGCGAGAAGGGTTAGGTCCTAGGTTTGATTGCAGGCTCTCTGGATTGGATTACTACGGCCGTAATGGGTCTCGTTTGAAAACTAATTTGCTGCTTAATCTTGTCGTTCGCATTCCTTCTCCACCCTGACCTCAGCGAATCCTTTCCTGGCACTTTTATTGGGTTCCTCATCTAGCAACCTATCCAAAATTTCAACACTAAAGACCGTTTGATCGTTAGATGAGTATTTTAGGGACTTCTTCACATCAAATGACAATTTTTCATCCTCGATCCCGTCATGGACATAGATTACGGCTCTTGCCGTATTGAGAAAAGGCTTACCCAACAACAACGATGTATAAGTATCATCTTCCATGTCTACCACGACAAAATCAATTGGTATAAAGAATTTATTGTTTTGGATTGATAAGTCCTCAACAATCCCTATTGGTAATTTGATCGATTGGTCCGCTAATTGCAAGGAAATCCTTGTTGGTTGAGTTCTTCAATTCCTAACCTATCATATATCGACTTTTGTTGGATTAAACTCATCTCTTGTTTAACAATTTGTAAAACAAATCAGTACTAACCTTGCACATGAGCTTTGGTGAAGTTGCAGATTGAAACATATACAAACTGATGTTGCACATGCTCAATCAATGCTCAAACATGCTATAGACAAGTCAAGGCATGATCAAGACATCAAGGGATGGCTTCACAATGCCCAACAGAGCACAGCGTTAACATCACGCTTCATAACCCGTCACAACGGGTGCCCAACCCATCACAATGGATCAGGAGGAGAGAGGTAAGCATGAAGATGGGATTTGGCCGAGCACAACGTTATAGTAACGCTTGCTCAAGGCGTTACAACACATCTCAACTTGTTATAACGGGTCCCTATGGCGTTATAACGGGTTCCTGCTGAAAATGACCCGCAGGACAGTTGCACAAGAGAAGAAGGGCAATTCTGGAAACTGTACAACCCATTATAATGGGTCTCTCAAGGCGTTATGGACTCTCTATAACGCTATAATCTGTCATCACCCTTTCCAGCGTCGCGCTTCGCCCGTCGGTGATCGCTCGTATGCGTTCCCTTCCTTTGGATCCTTTTGTCGAGGGAGGAGGTATTTGTTGGAAAAGTGGACAGGTCATCCTGAACGCCCGTGTCGTGTCTAGGTAGACTTATGTGCATGTGATTGTTCGGGGTTTTATTTATTTTCAACCAATGAGGTCCTGGGTTCAATGTCCTGGTCAGGCGCAAGCCCCTGCCATCATTTACATGAGGGATTATTTCAGCCTTCAATACCTATCATTCTTGTGCAACAAAGGGGTACACTAAATGACTTTAAAAATGACATCTTTGCAATGTGACTTAATTTGGGGTCAATCGTCCTTAAATGTTAAGCCAATTTGGAATATTACTAACTAAGATTTTATATTCGCTCCGATATTCTTATTTCGAAACATTGCCATTTATTGACCTTCGTGTTCTTTTCATATCATTTATGGACTTTTTACATTTTTTATGTGTTTTATGGACATTTGAATGATTTTGTTATCTTGTGTCATTTAAGGATATTTATACAATTTTTACATGTTGCTTGCAAGAAATGCCACTTATGGACATTTAAATGTATCATTTATGTTGTTGATGTTATTTTATGTTGTTTATAGACCTTTATTTATTTTGTTATTTCATGTAAATTAGGGACCTTTATTTATTTTGTGCCATTTAAGGACATTTGTGTGATTTTTATTTGTTTCCTATGTTATTTTTGAACTTTATAAAAAATAGATGTCATTTAGAAACATTGGGATGTTATTTAAGAAGATATGTTATTTGTGTAATTTAGGGACCTTTATTTTGTGTTATTTATTCCTTTCATGTCATTTAAGGACTTAGAAAGACATATCTCTATGTTATTTCATTTATGAACACATATGTATTTCTTGTACCATTTTTCGGTTTTACGAGAATAAATGTCATTTAAGGACATTGAAGGGATTGTTTGGAAGACATTTATGTCATTTAAGGATTTTTATGCTCTTTTATGTTGTTTATTCCTTTCATGTCATTTAAGGACTTAAAAAGTGTATATATTTTTATGTCATTGTTGGACCTTTGAACATTTTATGATTTCATGGATATTATGTGCCATTTTTGTGACTTTTAGACTTTTGAGGATTTTTTATGTCATTTATGGACTTTAGAGGAATTTCTTTTATTTATTTGTCATGCATTTTTGTATTTCATACAAAGGGACTTTTGTGCCTTTTAAAATATCCTTATTTGGAAATACTTCATTTTATTCCTATTAGGTGAGGAAGACATATATATATATTTTTTAATTATTATATTTTTGAAGTATTTTTATGTACTTTTGGATTTAAGATTTATTTATTTAATTTTGGACTTCTTTTGAGATAATTTGAGGAAATTTGATTTTATGAATATATCTTTTGTGTCTTTTATTTAGGATCTATCATGATTACTTTTGTGAAGAAAATATTATTTATTTGACTTTTGAAGATTTGATTTATTTGACAACATGTCCTTTTAATATTTCATTTTTGGAATTTTAATAATCTTTATTTTGATAAAAATACAAAAGTAGACTTTTTATATTACAATTCATGGGTTTAAGATATAGAGATACCTTTTATGCATTTTTATTTGAGATTTACCATTTTATTTCTTTATTGAAAATAAAGAAAATATATGTTTATTTGATTTTAAAATTTCATGGACAAATAACATGCTCAAAACATATAAAAACATTATATGAAAATGTAGAGCATGAATTTACATATTTATTTCTGAAATTTTGAACTTTATTTGCTATTTTTACAAAAATATACAAAGTGAAATGCAATTAGATTTAATTTCAACTGTTTGATCTGATCAGTCTTTGAATTTGGGCTGTCTAATCATGCGCCAGCTTTCTCTTCTTCTTCTTCTTCTTCTTCTTCTTCCTCCCGACAGTTTGACTGGTAGTTGATTTCAATGTTGAGTGAGCTTCAGGCTATGGGAGATTGATTGAAGCATACATCTGGCATTGTCTTGGTGAGGGGAGTTGATTGGGCCCACTGTCAGCGGTTGGAGATCACCGAAGATGGTGGTTCTCCTCCCTGTCGCTCGGTCTTAGGGTTCATGCTCAAAACTTGATTTTTCAATTCTTTTAAATGAGATTTCAAGCTGTAATTAGACTTGTATGTTTGTAATACATATCTATATCAATTTAAAGCCTTGTTTTGATTCAATTTTTGAGTTTGAATGATTTGAAGCTAGTTTGGGTCGGTTTGATACCAAACAATCACAAATTTGAGCTAATTTGAATTTTAAAGGGCTCAATTCAATTCTAGTAAGTTTAGACATCATTTGGGGACATCATATAACATCAATTGAACTTCAATTTGATTTGAAAATGGTTTAACCCACTGTCAAGGGTGTTTCAGGCCAAAACAACAAAGAGGCTATTTGAGCATGAACCCTCAAGCATTTCACAACACACTTCAAGCTTTAATTTGATTAACCACAATTTGAAATTAAGTTTTGTCCAATTCAAGGGAAAATTTGGTCAATTTGAAGTCCAGTTAGGGTATTTGTGACTAATCAGACCTTTGAACCATCAATCAAGCACATAAACAAGCCTATAATCATCATACAAACATTACATTTCAATTTCAAAGCTAGCTCAAACAGAAATTTCAAACTTTGGTTCAGTTCAAAGCAATTTGAGGCTATTTGAACATCAGACCTATTTCAGTTCTAAACAGGTGCTTAAATGCATGAATTTAACTTTGATGATTGATTTGAGATAATTTGTATGTTTGTTCTTGAGACTGGAAAAGTTCAAGACTTAAAACATCCCAGAGAAGGTTTAAAATTTGATTTGAAATTTGAAATCCGAAAATTTGTTAAAAAAGTGCAGTTTCTGTGCATTTTCTTCGATTTTTGGATTTGATTTCTTAATATTCATACAAACAAAAGGTAAGTTGAAGATTGATTCCATAAAATTCAGACTTTAATCTTCATTTTGATACAAAGATTTAGATCTAACTCGAAAGGATGAAGATTTGAGAGAGGTTTGAATTTGGTTCAGAACTCAGATCTGAATAGAAAGCCATTGAAAGACTGATTTGAAAATTTTGAAACAATTTGAGGATTTTTGTGTTTGACAAGGGTGTTGGAGCTTGGATTCATGTTTAGGAAGTTAAAAGAGGCATTTCGATTTAATTTTTTTTGGATTTGAACATATGGAGCTATTTTATGTATTTTAGCACTATTTTTCTAGAATTTTTCAGAAATCTGAGATTGAAAAGGGCATAACTTGAATTCTGTTTATCCAAAAATTATGAAATTAATTCTGAAGGTTTATATGAACATATATACATGCCCAGGAAAGGAATTTGGATTTGGATTTGAAATGAAGACTGTACAAAAATATGAAATTTCTGACAGCTTAGGATTAAAAGTCTGGAATGGAACCAAGGGTCCAAATTTAATTTCTCGCGCTTGAAAACATGTTTTGAAGGCTTGATACATTGTGATGTATATACGCAAGGGCTTCTACACCATAAAGGAGGGTTATTTTTCAGAAAAATGGATTTGAACTCAAATAAGGATTTTAGCCCTAATTTGAACTAATTGAGTTTGAAATTGATGTTCTAGTGCCATATCTTGATTTCCAGAGCTTAATTAATATTTCTACAGCTCTTAGGCACATCATAGAATAGAAAAGGGGGATTATATTAATACATAATCGATTTAATAATCAGAAATGGCTTTGAAGGTCAGATCTGATTCAAAAAACTTAAAAAGATTTGTTCCTTTGGATTTTGTTTTGAAACCTGAAGATCAGAACTGATATTTAGATCACAGATACAAGCTCAAATCAATCATCAAAGAGATTTCATGCATTTAATTTTCAATTTCAAGATTCAAACAACAAGACAGCAAGAATCAAGCAAGCTTAACTCAAATTCAATCAAACAAGCATTTCATTTCATTGAATTTATTTGAAAAGCATAAAAAAGGTGGCCCCTTTACTGCCAAATTCAACACCACTTATCCTTGTTTAGAGGGTAATATGTCGGGTAGAGATCAGAAGGCTTAACAAGTGTTAAGCAATTTCGACTAATTCTATAATTTCGACAAAGAAAGGGCATTAGATTTAAACATTTTCTTTCTTTTCTTCTGCCTTGGTCTTGTATGGCCTTCTATGCTTCAATTTACTTCCAAGTGGGCCCATTTCTATTATGCAGGTGCCTATGTGGTCCCTGGTGCTTCTTGAGGCTGTAGAAAGCATCTTTGATCCCTGTCCTTCATGCTTTTGATCAATGGTCCAGATTGAGTCATTTGAATGTGGATCCATGTGCTTCACTCCTATTTGTCAATTGAGTAACCTCCCTTGTCCTTCAGGTGTCCTTGAGTGACCTCAGCAATTTTGTAAAGGCTTGAGAAGCTTCTATAGTCGATTGAGGTACCATCTCACACTTCATTCGAATGCCATATTTGCGAAAGTTGTGGTATTTCTATTTGAATAACTGCGAGTCGTAAATATATTTATTTTGTCCTTATCTCGGTGAATAGTGTTTTTGCAGATTTTTGCGGTTTACGATATTTCTGGAAGAAGAAATAAACTGCTCTCTGGTCAGTTCTGGTGGATAACCGATAGAGGTATTAGACGTCTGATACTCCGAAGAGAGAAGTTTCTCAGATTCGGTCTTCCGAGTCTGCTGCAATCCAATTGGAATTTGGATGAAGGTATAAATGTTATATTAATCTATTTAATTTGTAAATAGATTAAAGTTTTAGAAATCAATTATGGAGTAGATCTGTAAAAGGATTAAATTAGGTTTTGATGCCAAAGATAAATAGGAGGTGGACACCCTCGGTAGTTTATCTAACATACCTCGTTTAATCCTTGGCTTAAGTTAGAAGTAAAATTTTTATTTTACGGTCTTTCCGTAGCTTAAGCTAATTAACGGGTTTGAATCGTTCATGACCTAACAATGGTATCAGAGCACCAATCTCTCCCGCTAATTGATTTTCTAAAAGTTATAACTTATGCAAATAAGGTGCATATACCGCATATTGGTTTAATTCTTAGAAGTGCAGCTTAATTCCAAAACTGATTAGAAATGAGATTTCCTAAGTTCGGTTTTACCGATTGAGAAAGTTAAATCAGATTTAAGCTTTCTTTATGGTTTCTTTAAGTTTTCGTTTTAAAACACTTTCATCCGCATTTGAGTATATCTAAGAATGTGATTAAGCAATAAAGTACCCAAAGTAAAAGCTGTTAATCTCCACTCGTAAGAGATAAAGGTTAAGTTATGAGAGGTGTCTTAGGACTCTTTCGATTAACCACTTTTACGTGTCCTGATCAGCAGGCCTAAACAGGGACTTTGTCACGTTACCAAATTACTTAAATATTTTTGAAATGGCAAAATGTAACTCTTTCGCCTTTCGAAAACCTTTGGATAAGTAAAGTTAATCGAAGAGTGTGATGAAACAATGAAGTACCTAAAGTAAGAGCTGTTGCGCGTACGATGAGAAAGAAGGTTCTGTCTAGGAAAGATTAGATTTAAAGTGGTCCCCGGTGACCCTGATCTTTCCTGGGATCCCCTTTCCATAATACGACATCAGGCCCAAATGAAAACTTTGTCACATTACCAAATTGCTTTATGGAACAGAAATAATATCTGTTTCCAAAAACCATATGAATTGTTTATGTGTGTTTTTAACAGTAAAAATGAGAGCTGAGCATTGCTGCAAAATAAAGAATTGGAAACTGATAAATGATACACCGGATCAAGGTCTGGTATATATGTAAATTGAGATTTACTTAAAGGATATGAAATGTATAAATAAGATTTATCATTTTCAAGGAAAAGTAAAAGAGCGTGATGTCAAAGATAGATTTGTGAAGGAACTCATGACAATCTTTCTGGCAGATGACTTTCACGTATCCGTAAGAATGTCTTACAATTAGTTTAAAGAACTGTCAACTTAACAAACGTAAGCTTGTGAAAGAGATTTTGATGCCAAAGATAAACTGGAGGTGGATATCCTCGGTTGTTTATCTGACATACCTCTTTTAAAGAATGCTTGCATCGTTAAGTATATTAACAAACGTAAGCTTGTGAAAGAGGTTCTGATGCTAAAGATAAACTGGAGGTGGATACCCTCGGTTGTTTATCTGACATACCTCTTTTAAAGAATGCTTGATTCATTAAGCATAAAAACAAACGTAAGCTTGTGAAAGAGGTTCTGATGCCGAAGATGAACTGAAGGTGGATACCCTCGGTTGTTTATCTGACATACCTCTTTTAAAGAATGCTTGCATTGTTAAGAATAAATACAAATCCACACGAATTAAGTCGTATGTTCTTCCTACTCTATCCTTCTTACACTATTGTTCATTGGTTGATGGTTCTCTACTCAGTAGGCATTGCATTTTATCTTTGGTGGTCAAGGGTTATGTAAGACATAACAAACCAAATAGAGTGAGGTTACTTACCAATGATTTCCAAAAAAAGTTTTAGGCTTGGGGCAAAATCTTCGTTAAAAACATGTGATGTTTTAACGAAACCAAGAATCACATATCAAGGTGTGATTAGCAAGATTGCTTACCTAAAATAACTAATAGCTGAGTTATGCATAACAACTAGCTTGTATATTGGTGAAAATAGGGATCTTGGTCCTACTGCAAAAGGGAATAGAACAAATTTGTAGTGGGAGTTTTATTATTTGAATAAAACATTACATGAACAAAGCTAAACTCTTTACTTTTAACGTTGTAGAAATATGGCTAAAGAATCATCTATTGTATTAAGGCGAGAGAAGAAAGAATATGTCTTAAACTCACCGATCCCTGCTAAGCCTAAGGATGACAGAGTAGATAAGGTCGCTATGTACAATATCTTGGTTCATGTAATGTTTCATGCACGGCCTGAGACTTTGACTCCCGTCACTCGAGTGATCACAGGAGAGGTCTACCTAGATCGTGAGTGTATACTTCGTGCACGGCCTGAGACTTTGACCAGAGTGCAACTTCTTCGTCTATCTAGGACCACACCCATCCCTTTGCAGGCTAATTTCTTGATTGCTCGTATGATCTCCAGCTTGGATTCAGCTGGGAGGAGGCAATTGGATTTAGGGGTTATACTTTGGATGTGGTACCCTGTAAGCTCGAGTGGACCTGTTGTATGTTGCTCGTGCAGAGAGATCGCTTGGAGGAGGTCGGCCTCTACTGCTCTGTATTTCTTTCCCTCTTTGGGTATAGACACTGTGATGCCATGTTTCGCGCTTGCATAAGTCGTTGGAACAACTTAACCAACACCTTTCTTTTGGATGGGATGGAGTTGACTCCCACACTTCTTGAGATCGGCACATTGATGGGTTTTTCGATCCATGGAGAACACTACAGGGAGGTTGATTTCACACGAGAGGACATGTCTCGGCCTCGTCCTCGTGGCAGATTTGCTATTCCTTGGGTTCTGAGGAGGATACATGAAATTTACTGGTCTTTGTTAGGAGGAGGTTCCTCCGTTTCTCTGGCTACCTGGGTTGCTCATTTCACAGATGCCATTAGAGATCCGGCCCGCACTCACGCGAGTCCTGTGAATCCATTTGGAGATATTAACTTGAGCTATTAACGTGAGTCCTGCGAATGTCATTCGGGTATCTCCTCGAGCATCACCCCAGTAGCGCCCTCAGAGATATTAACTTGAGCTCCTGTGGCCGGGAGTTGGCTGGTTGTGTCAGAGGGCCTCTAAAGGTGCTCGCTATCCGACAAACTCCACCCCTCACTAAATTCAGGGTTTTCAACTGGTTCTTTCCCGGAGGGGGGGGGGAGGAGTTGTTCGACGAAGTTATTTTGGTAAAAGCCTTCGCGAAATAAAGAAAAAGGAGGTATAAACAGAATAACCAAGATAACAAAGAAAAGAGACCAACATTCAAGAATCAAATAGTCGATAAAAGGGATTCACTAGCAAAGTTCAGTTAGAATCCTGTTACCCTTAAAACTACCATTAACATTCTGCAAGACTATTTATAAGGGGCATTTATAACCAAATGACTCAAAGAGATTGTCCATTAGGGATAGCCCAGACACTATTTAAGAAGCAAGTCAAATGAGAAATCAGGAAAAGGAACTCAAGGTTACCTGGATATAGAAGAAGACTTGAAAAGAAGGATGTAAGGAACTCTTCAGGGAGAAAGATTGAAGAAGATGCTAGAAAAACAGAGTGAGAAGAGTTCTTCCGACGGGCTTAGGAGACTATTTATAGAACTCACTTGAATCACCAAAACGTCGCGTGCAGCTATTATATGTAATGCTTTTCAACATAGTATTTGCAAGAAGTGTAAAACCATAGAAATTCGAAAGGAAGGGTTATTCCCTAGGTCGAAAAAACATGACACTTCGTTTCCCGCTTATTATTCCATCCTCAAAAGTCAGATTGAAGTGACGCTTTGTTTTCTGCTCAGTATTTTGAAATGATTATCACAATTTATGAGGGAGGCACGTCGTTTCACTGTCTGACAACTGTCACATATCCTCCCAAAAGGAAGTCCGAAAGATTTTGATGAAACTACCCGAAATAAACATGGGACAGCAAATAGTGCTACGTATAAGCCTTTAATGCACCCGAAGGTGGCATAACAGGCTTGGGGGAATATAATATGGGATCTAAATAACTCCCAAAACAACTCTCGAAAAATTTCTCGGGAGATGCCGCATGAACGAATCGATCTGGAGAAGCCGGATTGATCCGAGAAATTTTTTAACTTGAAGATTTAAAGCCTTTAATGCATCCGAAGGTGACATTATAGGCTTGGGGGGCAGATGATAGGCTATTTTTCTAATAGCTCGATTACCAAAGCCCACATGAACCCCGAACTACCCGAAGGACCATAAAGGCCTACTATTAGAACCCGAATCAGCTTACGGGTATAAAAGATGCCTCCTGAAATAGACTACCTTAACAAAGATAGCTTGTCCCGAAATAGTTGCTTAAACCCAAAATAGTTCCCGGATTGGATCGTCCTTCATAATGACGATTGGAATACATCTCCACTACTGTCATGTCCTAATAACTACCCACGATCAGTACCTACAGCAAACCGACAATACTTAGTATATATGCGCCTCCTCATACTACGGAGAAAGATCAAGTCTTAAGCAACACATACTACACAGACTCCATAGAAACAGACAGTTAAACACGCTGTTTAACTGTCCTCCACCTACATCAGTCTGAAACCACCTACGGGCTATCTCCTAGATAGGATGTATCACTTGGCCATAAAAGTAGGTAGTTACACCGAATGATTCTTTGGTTGGCCTCATATTGGCATACATAACCCTAATTGGCCCTAAGGCAAATTGTTGTTTCAATTCGATTAATGGTTTTCATGCCCAAAAGTCAATAGTTTGCACCAATTGGTTATACTCCCAATTACTCATTTGATTATCTCCATTGATCAAGAACACAAAGGTATTAGAAACGGGTCTATTCACAAAGGTGCTATTTTTTTTTGGAAATAAGTGGGACTCCCCACCTCTCCATTTCATTACAAAACGAAGAATTTACACCAGTTTGCTCTTTTATGTACAGAGCTATACCCTTTAATTGTTGCAGGCTCCAACGACTCCTCTATGTGTCTGGTACCGGTACCTATATCTATGGTACTGGTACCGCCCCTATCATCTAATTGTGTGTAATATTAACAAGTGTCTCATTAGTTTTGCTAACTCTTGATCACCCTTATTCCATCTAGCTATACTCCAATTATCCCACACAGGGAATTGGATCCCTAACCAAATCAAAATAACTAACGGAATAAACTCAAAAAATTCGATAGATAGACTCATTTGATCATCAGATTCCCCTCCCTTGTACCCTATCTCTCAGCTTCTCCATTGCCTTCACTGCAGTCATCTCCACACGCCCCATTGTATGTTGCCTCACTGGTATTCTTTGCAGCGCCCTCAATCTGCTTGTTCACCATACCAATCCATGCCAGCAACTCTTCCTTTAAACCCTGCTTCATTGCACCTGACCAAAATATTAACAAACCTTTAATCTTAGCAATCATAGACATAGAATTCATTGCAGGTTTGGAATTGAAACAACATTCATTTCGGTGCAGCCAACAGTTCCACAATACAGTTGCACACACAATTTTGAATATTTCCTTGTTGACCATATGGTACTGGTACATGAATCCCCATAGGTTATGGGTCCTTGGGGCATTATGTAAATTGAATTTTCCTATTACCCAGCTCCAAATAGCTCTACTATTTTTGCAGTTAAAGAATAAATGATTGATTGTCTCATCTTTTCCACAAAATTGGCATTGAATTACCCCTTCCCACCCCCTTCTTTTCAATTCAGTTCTCACCAGTATCCCTTTTTTACTAAACAACCATAAAAAAACTCTTATTTTCAATGGAATGGGAATTTTCCAAATACTTCCTACAGATATATCTTTTACCCCCCTATCAATTAACCATATATAGATGTCTGAGCTGTTCAGGTCTCTTTGGTGCCATTGGGCCTTGTCTGTCTCACTGCTCAAGGGAAAATAGTTATTAGCAATACATTGTAAAGTATAAAATTGATTTATTTGATTCCTTGACAGTTGTCTGTTAAATGAAAACAGCTGAATGTTTTCCTTGCCACTTCAGCTACAGTTATTTTCTTGGTGAGGCATATATTGTATATTTCCCAAAATAGGACTTTAAAGGCTACCTCCCCACCCCAAACATCTTCCCAGAATAATGTGTTTTCCCCATTTCCAATCTTCATATTCCTGTTTATATCTATAATTTGTTCATATTTCTTCAATTGAGTCCAAAAAGGTGACCATTTCCTAGGGTCTGTTACTTTATTATATTTTGTCAAAACTAAAGATTTCCACCATCCCACATATTCAGGGTCTTTGAGTTTCCATATCTATTTGCATATCAGTGAAATGTTCATAACTCTCAAACAAATGCACTTCTAATTCTATCTAGCTTCCTCCTAATTGTTATTGGTATAGCATGAAAGCTCATCATGTATGTTGGGAGTGAAGTTAATACACTGTTTACCATGACTATTTTCCCTCCCATAGAAAGAAGTTGCCCCCTCCAACCTTGCAGTTTTAATTGGAATTTCTCAATTAGCTCATTCCAATCTTTGGTTCTAATTTTTTTTTCCAATGAATGGGAATCCCCAAATATTTTAGGGGCCATTTAGCAACACCACACCCAAATATCTGTGCTCACTTATTTGCAGTGTCCCCATCTATATTAATAGGGTAGGAGTCACATTTTGAGTAGTTTACTATTAAGCCTGATAGTGCCTCAAACCCAATAAAGGTCCATTTAATAACATGCATAGTTTGTTCATCAGCTTTGCAGAATAGCACAGTGTCATCAGCATAGTGCAAATTTGTTATTTTATAATCTCCATTAATAGTTGGTCTTATACCTCTTATCTTATTGAATATTCTTGCTTTATTTATCATGCAATTTAGGGTATCTGCCACTAGGTTAAATAGTAATGGGGACAAGGAATCACCCTGTTTCAATCCCCTTTTGATCTCAAAAAATTGGGTTTGTGTACCATTTATATTAATGCACAATTCACCCCCTATTAGGATCTTTTTAATCCATTTAACCCATCTATCAGGAAATCCCCTTTGAGTCAGCATTTCAAACAAGAAATCCCAATTCACTCTATCATATATGCCTTCTCTAAATCTATTTTCAACACAATCCCTTTTTCTTTATCACATTTTGCTGAGTGTACAATTTCTGCTGCACAGATTACATTATCTAAAATATATCTCTTTTTTTAAAAAGCTGCCTGGGTAGGATTAAGTAATCTGTTCACCATTGGTTCTAGCTTGTTGGTTAGGACTTTTGTAAAAAGTTTATATATGCAATTGATCAAGGCTATAGGTCTGTATTGTTTAATCTCAATGGCATTATTGACTTTGGGTATTAGACATAGCATAGATTTATTTATTCTAGCAATGTTAAACTCATGCCGATAGAATTGTTCAAACATTTTCATTATATTCCCCTTAACCACTTCCCAAAATCTCTGGTAAAATGAGAAATGTATACCATCTGGGCCTGGTGCATTGTCTCCAGCTGATGAGAATAGTGCTTTCTTTATCTCTTCTTCTGTAAATGGCATAGTAAGAGCTTGTTTGTCCATCTCTCCAATCTTGTTTTCATTTTTCCAGAAGTCTGGTCCCATCTCTGCAAAAGTATCACCAGATATACCAAAGAGGTTTTTGTAAAAATCTATAATATGATTTTCAATATCTTTTTTGTCTAATGTGATTCTACCTCCAATTTTCAAAGATTTAATGTTTTTTCTTGATTGCCTGTTTGTTGCACATCTATGGAAAACCCTGGTGTTTTTGTCACCCTGCAATACCCATTTGGTTTTGGCTCTTGCAGCCCAATATTTGGTTTCTTCTTCATATATCTCTTCTAGAGATTGGTAACTTTCTAAATATGTAATTTCCTCCTGTTCATCCCAATCTCTACTCTCCTGTATATGTTGGACATTTTCAATTTTTTCTAACAAGCATTTCTTTTTTATCTTTTCTGAGCCATGAAATTTTTGGCCCATCCTTTCATTTTTTCTCTCAATATTTTGATCTTTGTACACCATGAAGAGGCTATATCTATGCCAACTTCATTAGGACCCCTACATCTGGGAATTAGTTGTACAAAATCTTCATTTCCAGCCCATGTTTTATTATATTTAAACATACCAGATTGTCTCACATTGCTTTTTATTATGTAGCATTATAGGATAGTGATCAGATTTAAATCTAGGTAAACTTGAAGCTTCCAGATCTTTATATATATCACCCCACTTGTCATTATATAGAAATCTATCCAACATTGCTAGACATGGTTTTTTTCCTCATATTGGACTATGTGTATCTACTATTCTGAAGAGTATATCATCTAATTTGCATTAATTGATAAATGAGTTGAATATGCAAGCCCCTGAGATACTAAAATTCTCATTATTTTTCTCAAAGCTGAATCTTAAAGCATTGAAATCCCCCATGAGCAACCATGCCCCATCCTAAATTTTGTGTAGGGAACTTAATTCTTTAAAAAAATTCTTTTTATTCTGATATACAGTGGGGCCATATACAACTGTTATCCCTATTTCTTTGTTCTTATTCATATCATTCAATACCACATATATTGAGTATATTGCTGTGTATGAAATTAGCAGGTGGTACTTATCTTTATTAAACCCTAGTAATATCCCACCAGCTGTACCTTTAGCTGGTAAACCAACCCATTCAAAGTTATCTGGAAAAATGGATTTTATTAGTCTATTAGTTAGTATCTCCTTTTTTGTTTCCTGAATCCCTATGATCTCAATATTATTGTCTATTATTAAATCTTTAATATATTTTCTTTTACTTGCTTTCCTCAAGCCCCTTATGTTGCAACTAATAATATTCATGAATGTGCCAAGGATCCCACCCCAGCAATAATACTATCAAGTATTTTCCTTTTCTCTTTATCTTTTTTGAGAAATTTTGCTCCTTTTTTTATATCTTATATTCCATTTCCTCAACAGCTGAAGTGAATTGTTTTCTACTTAACTCTTTTAAGAATTTGATTTTCTCTATGCTTTCATCTAATGTATCTGCTAAAATGATTCCATAGCAAGAAAACAGTTCTACTATTTGTTCCTCAGTGAAATCAGTGAAAGGAAAGGAATCTATAATAAGATTCATACCAGTATATGTGATGTCTTGACCAGGATTGGCTTTGAGCTGCATTGCTTTTTCAATGGTGTTTTTATCTGGGTTGTGAAGCTTCTGCCTTAGACTTTGTCTGGTTGGGTGAGGCATGTATGGGATTATCTGGGTCTGATCTTCTGCTGCCTCCTTACTTATCTGGTTGTCTAAATTGGGGCTTCTTATAGCTAGAGGAGAGATCTCAGAGCATTCCCCTTGAGCATATTCTATATCAGTCATCACTAACTGATTCTCAATTACTCCCTTGCCTTTCTCATGCCCTTTTTCTTCTCCCTCCATTGACTCCCCTTCAGTTTGTAATGGCTCTTCTGTCAGTAAGGGAAGCGATTGGATGATCTCAAGATCAATGAGACTGTCCTTCTGCCCCTCTCCTTCATCAGCATTAATTTGTATAGTGCCTTCATTCTCATATCCCACATCATATTCTTCTTCAAAATAGTCATCTTCTTCTCCTTCTTTTTCTACATCCCCATTTGTGTCCCCTTTATCTTTTCCTAAAGGTTGGGGATCCTTCCTGACCCATTCTCTCCTCCTTTTCCCCAAATTCCTCCCTTGGTCTAATGGTTTATCATAATAAAAGCTCACTTTCTTCCAACATAACTCATTCCTATCGTTTCTAAAAATGATTTTCTTGAAGTTTGGGATATCATAGAAACTGCACACTACCATCCTAATCAGTGCAACCTTCATGTTTGATCTGTTAATCGTATTCTTATCTATTTCCATTACCTTGCCGAAATCTGAGGTCAACTTCTCAAACTCAGCCTTGCACCAGAGCTTACGGGAAAACCCTTCTATTGTGATCCAGACACTTCTTATTCGATCCTCATTCTCAAACGAGGGGTCCCACGGGCAGGTACGCAGGATTGCATCTTCTATTCTCACTGTACCGTTGCGTACCACTCGGTCTCTCCACCACCCCGGCCCCTCGACCAAGAGGCAATAGTCTTTAATCTCAGATACTCGCCACGAGAAGGTAGGAGCTGATCTCCTAAGGCAGTTCTCCACTCGATCCTTTGGCAGATCTTGATTAGTGTGAATGATCACACATTTCTTGAAGCTCTCCTCCATTAAGTTGGAGGCAAGGGTGTCATCAAAGAACATAATCTCTGGATCCTTCATCTCAACTGGGATTTCAGATCTTACCACCTCTGATTTGTTGATTAATGGAGTTTTCCCCTTTTCCGATGGTCGATCTATCACTTCTTCCTGACGATGACTTCCCAGGGATGTTTTCTGCTTACACGACCAAGATCGATGGCCGATGCCACCGCACGTGAAGCAAACCTGAGA
>CAXKVX010003785.1:0-22403 GCA_964058865.1 Eleocharis quinqueflora
GTGAGGCGCAGAGATCAATACAATCCATTTATTAGTTTGGGAGAAATTCATCCAACTTCTAGCATGCACGAGACCTCATATTTTCTTCCTGCTGACTATAGTTTATATGAGCCTCTTGTATTTATTGATGGTCCAATAGCAATCGGTCCTTCAGTTCAAAAGAACACCTTCAATTTGCTCTTTCAAGGTGGCATATCGAAAATAATCGAGAGTATGAAGTGATTGATAGTAGCACTACAAAATACAGGGTAAAGTGTAAAGACCCAATGTATGAATGGCGGTTGTATGCCAAATCAATCGGTAACGCGTGGGCTATTATAAAATGCCCCTACCAACATATTTGTAGGGCGATTTCTGCCAGGTTGATCACGTCCAGTTAACCGCTAAGATGATTGCAGATATTATTCGTGAAGATGTGGAGAAAGACCAAACAATAACCATTAGACAAATTCGAGCATTAATCAAAAAGGTTTTTACAGGAGTGAACCCAAAATATAACAAATTTTGGCGCGCAAAAAAGAGATTGTTGTTGGTTATGTATATGACAGTTGGTCAGGGTCATAGGCATTGCTGCCTTGACTCCTAAATGCCATAATTTTATCTAATCCAGGAAGCATGGCTCGAATTATATCAGTTCCACTAGCACAACCCGGCGAACGTTTGTTCAAACGTGCAACTTGGGCTTTTGCTCTGTGCATTCAAGCATTCTCCCATCTACGACCAGTTATAAGCATAGATGCTTCACACCTTCGACGGAGATATATGGGAAGGTTTCTTGTTGTTGTTCGGTATGATGCTGAGAATCAGCTTCTACCTCTTACGTTTGGAATCGTCGAAAAGAAGATTTGGAAAATTGGGGGTGGTTTATGAGATGGCTGAGGTTTGAAGTGATAAGGGACCAGAGAAAAAATTGTGTTATATCCGATCGTCATCTGGCAATTCGAGCCATTTTGGCAGTCCTTTGTATGGTTGGAACGTGGCGAATGACAAAGTCGTCCACCGGTACTGCGCACAACACATTGCTGAAAATATGCTAGCTAAGTGCCACAATGCTATGGCTGTAAGAAAATTCAAGAAAGCTGCACGGAAAAATAGCTCATGAAATTTTCAAAAGTATTTGAAGCAAGTAGAAAATTGGTGCAAAGACAGTAGGAAATACTTGAACAGTGTTGGTAAGGCTGGCGAGACAAATCAGAATGAGGTATGGCATCCTGAAACGTGGTTCCTGTGTCATGATAATGGACAGACATGGGGGATAATGACCAATAACGGTTCAGATTCACTTCACAATTGTTTAAAGAAGCTCGTGCAAGACCAGTATGTGCGCTGGTAATTGCAACATACTACAAGCTTCTGGAGTGGTTCAACAAAAGAAAGTTGTAGGCCAGAGAATTAGCAAATCAGAACCAAATGTTTTCCAATAGAGTGTCTCACATACTTGAAAGAAGGGCAGAAAAGACGGGGCGACATGAGGTGCGAGTAGTTGATGTAGATGCAAGTTTGTATGAGATAATTGGTAAAAATGAGCGTCTCACCAAGGAAGGCTACCAAAATCGGATTTATGCTTGCACGGTCAATCAGGGTGACAAGTGACAACCCAAATGCAAGTGTCGCAAGCCACAAAATATACGCATTGCATGTTCTCACATACTTGTAGTATGTGCTTACCATAATCTTGATCCAAACGAGTTGACCGATCCATTGTATAGTGCGGTTACGTTGATGGCTACATGGGAAGGTCGTTTTAGGATTTTTGGTGGACAAGAAGATTGGCCACCCTACGTAAGTGACAAGATAGTAGCAGATCGTACATTGGTGAAAAGAGGTAGGAGAAAATTCATGCGGTATAACATGACAATGGAAGTCATGGAGGGGCGATTTGGACAGAGGCATTGTGAAGTTTGCGGTACCGTCAACCATACCACATGTCAACATCCTCAGTCAAACCTACAAGCAGGTATGTGGCTTTTTTAGTTCATATACCACTTGAACGATCATATATTTCTATCATATTTTTCATGCATCTTTCGCAGGAACCAGTCAAGGCAGATCATCCACTAGTCATGCACTCGAATTTTTAAATCGTCTTCGTCGAAGGAATTAATCAACTTTTTTTTGGTCGGGTTTTTTCCGATTTTTTTTATTCTTCGACATGTTTTATTAATGTTTATGTATTGTCTAAAAAACACTCTAAACATAAAAGTCCAAAAAACACAAATAATCTAAAAAAAACACAACTCCCAAATGTAACATACATGTCCATAAATATAACATACAACTCCACAAATAAAACATACAAGTCCATACATATAAATAATAACATCAAATCTAGATAAAATTGCTCGGAGTGAACATCTTCTTCTTTCGCATCTTTCGCAAACCTCGCTTTAACCTAAAACTGCTCGGAACATATCCAAGCACTTCAACAGAATCTCTTGGAGGTGGCAACGGCCTGTCGAACCCTGCCTCCACTTGTCAATTAATCAAAAATAAGAGATAAGATTTGCATGTCCAAGAATAATATAAAGTTTAAGCGTTTAGTACGAAAAATATTAGTTACATGTCCACGAATGAAGACCGTGTATAATCCCTCTTGTTGAAACCACCTACAATAGTCCAAATATGTGGCTCAATCGTAAGGTCGGGTCTCAAGAATAATCGTAGGATGGTCCCACATACTCACATATGATGCATGTCTCGCAGACCAGTTTGTGCTCATTTTGGGTCCATGCACTATCTTATCAAGCCTATGCAGCTCCTCCAAGCTATGAGGATACTGAGGGGGAATCGCCTGAAATAACCCAAATTGTCGCATAACTCTGTCTGGATAGTGCCATGAAACTATCCAGAAACAAATCAAAGGAACTCTGGCTAGCCATATTCCCTGGTCCCGCAATATACAACTTGTCGAAGAAAGGAGTAATTCATAAGGAACGACCAATAAAAAAACTTAAGCTTAAATAAATTATATTAAATTTTAATCTACCTTGCGCTAAAGGGAGAAACCTCTTATATGGCTGCCAATGTACATGCTTATCCACCAGTTGTTCGAACTCATATCGGTAATATTGCATGTTGTTGCCCGCAGGGTTATTCTCATACGTTTTGTAATATCTCCACTTCACTTCATAAGGTGGCCTCAACTCCTCATCAGGCCCCCCAAAATGGCAGACGATCAGTGTAAACCTAGGCGACCTAGGTTATGGACAATTTTTCGTTTAACTAACAATTAGGAACTTAATTGCAATCTCACCAAATGCAATTACAATACACAATGATTCAAATTAGTATGCGGAAGCGTAATACAATTTCTCAATTAAGCAACTCAAGTATATGTCACTAACTCCTAATTAAGCAATTCAATCACAATTAACACAATACAAATAGGAATTAGTAAATTGAAATAGTAAAGAGTAAAGAGATGGCTCAATCGCGTGTTGACGGAGTTCGGCTTGCACCAATGGCCTCGCCTACGTCTCCGGGTCCCCGGTGCCCCCGCTTCTTGCGGTAAAAAGCCCGGTCCGCTCCAATAAACAAAGTTGCAATACAAAAGCAGAATCCAACTCTCTTTACACACACCGGTAGAGTAATTGGACCCTAGGTTTAATCAAACGGTTCACAATGGAAACAAAAGAAAGTAGATAATGGTTCTCTAAACTAATAGCACAACTAATCTCTCAATAGACAATAGAATAATTTGGCTAATTAAAATTGGGAGATTATGAAATGGATTTAGCTATTTAATGATAAGCTCAAAGGCACAACAATGGCTGCTGGAAGGTTTTCTTATTTTTGCTAAAGGTTTTCAGTAAAGTAAAAGTGAAGAAGATGGTCCCCTTTTATACCTTTTCATTTCTACACAAAATTAGGTTTTCGGAACATAGCGTTATAACGCCAAGTTATATAGAGAACACAGCGTTATAACGCCATCATGAGTTAGGACAATTTTGTGACGTTAGATTTGTATTTTTGTGCAGGTTGTACTTAGCGTTATAACGCCAAGCTATGTAGAAAACATAGCGTTATAACGCACGTCCAAGTCAGGACAAAGTTTTGTGACGTTTGAATTTTGAACTAGTGTCATAACGCCAAGTATGGCGTTATAACGCTATGCCAGAATTTCCAGTACTTAGAAGATTTAGCCCTCTTTGAGCACACTGGCGTTATAACGCATGGGATGGCGTTATAACGCCAACTCTCTGGAAATTTGGTTGAAAAATATGTTTTTGAGCAAAATGATGTTTTTGACAAAATTGAATTCATTATGATGATCTTATACAATATTTAAGACTTAATTTCAGCCATTTGGAATTTTATCTAATCATTTATTATTTTAAAATGAGGTTTCAAAATTTGCATCGTTCTAGCGTTATAACGCTTATCCTGGCGTTATAACTCTAGAGTTCAGGACTTAACCAAATTGGCCAAGTACCTTACTCTGGCGTTATAACGCCAAATGTAGAGTTATAACGCTATATGTCAGGACTTAGCCAATTTGGCCAAAAACCTGACTTTGGCGTTATAACGCTAGACTTAACGTTATAACGCTAACTCTCTGGAATTTTGGTGAAAATTTTGCACTTTTGAAAATAATGTTTTTGGACAAATAAATTTTATATTCATAAACTTTAGCAATATTTAAGAGTTATTTTTGCTATTTTGGAATTTATTGCTATCTTAGTCTATTTTAAATTTCCATTTTAAAATCTTAAAATTCTGGCGTTATAACGCCTTACTTGGTGTTATAACGCCAAGTACAATGTTCCTTGTACTCAGCCATTTCGCAGGGTTGTGCACATTGGCGTTATAACGCCATGTTGAGCGTTATAACGCTAATATGTATTTTGTTCTGAATTTTGTTGTTTGTGTTTTAACTCCTAATTTTAAATAACCAAAGTTCCAAGAAGTTAAACCTATATTCTTCTATAATTTCTTGAGATCTTCAGCTCGTAATTCCTTCGTTTAACTCCCCTTGCTTAACTTGATCTTGCTTTGAATATTCTGCATCAATTCTCACAAATTTTGATGAGATTACACGTTGTTTTGCAAATCAACAAACTTGAGAAATTGTTTGAGTCAACAATCAGTCCTAAAACCTGGCCGAGCGACATTAAACCATGTTCAGGACCAGTGCTGCAATAAAAATAAGGCCCCACCCATAGTTTTCTTACCAATGGTGCTTGCATTCAACAAACTTCTGTAAAGGAAAGCAAGCACGACCGCACCCCAGTTCAGACTCTCTGGCCTATCTAAATTCGTAGAAATCTCAAATACATGATAGAAATATTATCTCCCGATATATCTGGAAAAATAGAGCCAAACAAATCCACAACAAAATCCCGAGTATACCGTGCTATATCCTCGATTGTAGCATTATCATCTAGTTTGTTAAAATGACAACACAACAAATGCAAACTGATGTGAAACCCGGGTAGTCCTCTTTGATTCCCTTTCAACAACGCGTTACTCATATCAAGCCCCAAGCATTCCTCAACCAATCCCATCAAATCATCATCGTTCGATCCGACGATAGGAGTCCCGCTAATTGGCAAACCACACAAACAACTAACATCATGGAAGGTGTGAGTTTTTAGGGCGCCAATGCTCAACAAGAGCAGTAATGAGTCTACGATCTATGTTACAGTGTTCAATTTAGGTGACATGATAGAGACCGAGGTTCCTAAAAAATGGTACACACTGTTGGTCAAAAGGTATATCGGGTTTGTGTACCTGACAATCAAGCACATTCTTCGGCTACATTACATAGAAATATTTGGTTTGATTAATTTAAATTATAACCACAAACATAACGTAATAAAATAAAATAAAATAATTTATGTTTACCTTGTCCGATATGAAATAAATCCTTGACATGCACCGTGCACCTTGCAGAAGTGGAGAAATTGGCTTGCGATCAATTTCATTATCAACAATATTTGCCATCTCTACAAAAATAAATTAAGTATATATTTACATAGGAATATTTATTTTACTACAACTAAGTACAAAAAACAAAGTTATGCACAAACCTAATCAATTTTTTTAATTTGAACTACATAATTAAAAACAAAATTTATTAAATTATAATTGTTGGTACAAATTGCATGCTATAAATAACTAATTTATTTAAAAAACAGTTAAATTTAAACAAAAATAATGTGACTACCAAATTTTTTTGGCAGAACGTTCTCTCTTGAATCTCAGGTGCTTCTGGTTTAGGACAGGCTCCTTTTTTTCCTAGAGTGAACCCAAAATTCACTACCAAAATTTCTTTCGCTACGAGTTTATGGATTTGAGGGGCTGCGAGTTTAGGAGGAAGAAGAAGGGTTATATATATACTAAGCTCGCTACTGGGGGTAGCGAGTTTAGGGTAAAATCGCTGCTGCAAATAGCAAGTATAGGGTAAAGTCGCTACCGGCTGTAGCGAGTTTAGGTTTTATTTTATTTTTTAATTTTGAAATTCAAAAATAAATGCTAAACTCGCAGCTGAGAGCTGCAAAAATAGCACATCTAGAATTTCATTTGACTTTTTCTTATATATTTATTTTATATATTATTTAATTACTTAAAAAAAATTCACGATATAAAGCATGTATATAGTGTACTATATTCAAGATAGAATTACCAGGGTTTAATTAGATCATAGATGTGTCATGTCATTTTCTTAAATGATGACATTCAATTGTATTCATAGAGCATGTGCAGGATCAATAACTTTGCATATTTAATCCATAAATTCACGCTGCATTAGACATTAATTAAACGACCCCAGAAAATGATTGATCAAATGGTAATGGCAACGGATAAAAAAAAGTGTGGTGCTATTTTCAGCTCAGAAATTGTGATTTGTGAGCGCTGAGATACATTTTTTTGGGTCTAAATACCAGCTGTACCCTTCTTGAGTACTTCCCAATTTGATTCGAGTTAAATGCGCTATTAATTATAAAGAAGAGATTTCTTGCCAGCACATACTTCCTATCGCACATACTCTCATAGGAAAATAACTAAGTAAGAATTGGCGCATATTCCACAGGCTAAAATTAATAGCTCAAATACCAAACTATGTGTTCCCATAATATTCATTTTTATTTAATTACGTAATAACATATTACATTATGTTAAATTATATTATTTATTTATTACACCTAGAATAAATTAACAATGTTTTTACATTATACCAGTCATCATTATATATTATATTAAAGATGGACTAATATTATCATTGTTTTTATTATATTATTGACGTTATAATATCGTTGTTCTTATTAACAACAACAACAACAATAATAATAATAATTATTATTATTATTATAATTTTAAATTATTTTTTATATTAATAATATAATATTTATATATTCATTTATATTTGTAATTTTATATTGATATTATTATGCTTTTATTAATTAGTACTATTAATATTTAATAATTTTATCATGTTAGATCATAATAACTATTATTTTGTCATTTTATAAATAACTAGTTTTATTATTATGGATATTATATGTTCTCTTAAATTTTTAATGGAACCATTACTATTATCATACAACAAATTATTATTATCATCGTTATTATCTAATCATTATCATTATATTATTATTATATTAAAAACTAGATTTAATATTCTTGTTTCGTATCATAATTATCAACACACTTTTACATGATATTATTTCTAGGGTATATTTTCTAATACGTCACTAAACTTTGCATTAAATTCATATTTGATCACTGAATTTGAATTATCCATTTTTAGTCTGTGAACTTTGATATCTCTCCAAATGTAGTTCTTCATTTTTTTCATAATTTTTTTTATAGAAAACCAATGAAAAGTGAAACTTTTTTCCTTATAAAATTTTCATAATAATTCATCTTCAAAATAGTTGTCATGTACACGATATATCAATTTTTCATAATTTTTTTTATGAAAAACAATGGAGTGACTAAATTTGGAGAGATATTGAAGTTCTATGACTAAAAATGAATAATTCAAAGTTCAGTGGTCAAATATGAATTTGATGCAAAATTTAGTGACCTCCTAGAAAAAATATCCTTTTTAAAATGAAAATCTTTACATATAGTTGTAGCAATTACATTTGGCATAATGTTGTATATTCTTATAAATACTTTTCCCTTAATTCTTCCAAACAGATTTTTTGTTCCCCTTAATTTGGCATAATGTTTTGTTACGATACGAGTAGATTTGACTCAGAATTAGCAGATAGTACTTTTAACTAAAAAAGATAATGCTCTCACATAAAAATGTTTCTTGTTAATATTAAAATTAGTTTTAGTATGAATCACATTTTATCAACAAATTTTTTTTCATTGGACAACACAACTTGACATGTGGTTTACAGAAAATTACAAAGAGTTAGTGAATTACCCTATAGTATGATCAGGGACGAAGCCATGATCATTATTAGAGTCGGACAAAATTTTAGGATAGAACATAATTTCACAATTCTCTCAAGTCTTATACATATTTTTGTATTTTTTTTTCGAGAAAATGCATAGAAATAAAAGTATATTTCTGAAAAAAAATTCATTCAAGGTGGGGCAAGTGTCACATCCTGAGATAACGTGACTTCGTCCCTCAGTATGATGAACATTTAAGCAAGATTTTTTTCTCCTTGCTACAAACATTGATGTATTCTAGGAACGAATGGTTTTATTATTCCTGCTTATTCTTCATCGTTTTTATGCTTGATTCGTTCTTTTATTATTCGTTGTGCTAATTTGAAGTCAAAAATAATGGTAGACTCGTTCGAAATAATTATTGTTTGGACAATTGTATTGTTATTCATTATTTATTATAATATTAAATCATAACTTCATGTTGATATATATGCATTTCTACTAAATTCAATTTAGTTTGGACTAATATTTTTTACAATTTACGCTTCAAATATAAAGATGGGCCATGCCTCATTTAATATATATAATAGAATATGTCGTTATTCTTTAATTCCGTAACAATAATATCAATTTACTTCCAAAATGGCTTTGATTTTACCATACATGAAAAGTTCATACCATAAAATAAGGTCATAATTGCAATATTCTTAAATTGAAGGATGTCATGGAAAAAAGACCATGATCAATTAAGGAAAATAACATTTAAACACGAGAATGTCGTTCTCACTTTCTTGTGAGTCAACGGTGAGAATAGTGTACATATAATGACCTAATCTTTTTTCCCTTTTAAAAATTATGTGCTGTCCACATTGGTTATAAATTTATAATTAATGCAAATTAATTAATAGTCATCGTTTTTATGTGCTTTGGCAATTAAATTGTTATTATAGCGATTTTCTTGATACCTATAGGTTCCAATTGATTACGTTATTCAATAAAAAGAATTCTGAAAATATATTAATAAAATCAAAACGCGAACAGCTTAAATATAAAACTAAATTATTTCCCATTGTTCTACTGCCTTAAGCTATCTCAAATCAGAGTATTCTAGTGCGTTCCTCCAAATATAATATCCACATATAAGTAATTGTACATCGATTCCACATAAAAATAAGCAATACATTGTTATTGGCAAGAACTTCTAAGCACTATAGGATATTATAGCATCTTCTTGCCGTGCACTTTGTAACAACAATGATTTTATATTATTTTTTTAATTACCACCATTTTCTAACATGTCTGAATCACAATCTGAATTTGTCTCGAATTCATTTTCTTCTTGATTTGAATCAACCGACTTCGAATATGTGTGTTTTCATGTAGAAATGATATTTATTTTTGTATGCATAAATCATACATTTCTTTATCATTGTAGCGTGCAAGAGATACAATAGAGATACATTTGTTCATAATTTTTCTGAATTAGGGGCGTTAGTAATAGAAAAGTTAGTATCGTACGATTTACGTTACGAATCGTGCGATACGATACGATACGATTCTTAGGATAAGCGATGCAAAACATGTGGGTGTATGAGTGTATCGATCTCCCAGGGAATCAGCATAATCGTTCTGATTCCGCTATGCAATACACGTATTGTATCGCATCATACGATTCAATGATACTTTAAAATCTAATGGCAAACATACTTGTCTTCAATTTCCGCTCAAAATAATCATTGTTGCTCGTTCTTTAGCCTTGAAAATCAATCGACTTATCCTTCTTCGCACTAGACAGAGAGAAACAGATAGTTTTGGAAGGCCAATCTTGCTCCATCGCTAGAGAGAAATCGATGGACTATTTATGTTGCCAGCTCCATCGCGAGGATTGGTAAAGCAATCTACCATCGCTAGCAGGGGCAGATCTAAGGGTCATTTAAGCCCGGACACAACTAAGTTCGGGCACTGAGGTTGAGATCAAGCTCGGACACAAACCCACCAAAAACCACCAAAATTTCATTAAAAGCTCAATTTTCACTACAAAAATAATTAAAAAATAATAAATTTTGTGTTTTTTTGAAAATCAAGCCCGGACAAGTGCCCGACTTGCCTATGAATATATTAGAGAGTATTGGACTGTACTGGTACAAACAGGGCATAATGGTACAAGCATCAGGTTTATTTCGTATTAGGGTGTTTATGTTACTGTTATGAACCTAGTCTAGCTAGAATATCTAATCAGTTCATTGTACTCAATACTGTATAAATACCATGTAATCACTAACAGATGGAATTAACAAAGATTAAAGATTCATTTCTATTTCTCCAATTTACTTCTCTGTTCTTGTTTCTTGCTGTGAGCTTGCCATCTTATATGGTATCAGAGCCACCATGGCCAACGCCGACGATCCTCTGTCAACCACCTCTTCCCCTCATTCTTCCAATACAAATGTTCATCCAAATCACTCAATCACTGATTCCATTGTCTCCATCAACCTTCTGGTAGCAATCAAACTCACCGAAGCCAATTTCCTCTCATGGAAGTCACCAATCATTTCTCTTATCCATGGATACGACCGATCAAAATTAACCCCAATTACCTGTCATGGCGAAGACAAGATCAATTGTTATTAGGCTGGCTTCGATCTTCATTGAGTGAACAACTACTGGCACAAGTCATCTCAAGCAGCTTCACTCGGGATTTCTGGCGCACTCTTGAAGAATACTACGCATCAACCTCACGGAAAAGACTCAATGATCTCAAACGCCAAATTCAAACAATACAGAAAGGAGATCGTTCTTGCACCGAGTACCTTCTTCAAATCAGATGAATTGCTGATGAACTCGCTTTCATCGGAGCACCTTTAATGGAAGAAGACCTTGTCACAACTATCTTGAATGGCTTGGGCTCCGAGTATAATTCCCTTGTTGCTGCACTTGCCACAACCCGTTGCTTTCTCCGACTTGAGAGGATTGCTATTGAGCCATGAAGCCATGCTGAGCACTCAATCCCTCACTCAACCTCAGTCCTCAACCTTTCTCGCTGGAAGAGGATACAATAACAATTTTCGACAGAATTCACAAAGCAAATCCACATTCTCTCCTCACGGGCTCAACAACAGCCAGCATTTAACTGGGCCGACTCAGGGAGTTTTTAACAAGCCTGATAATAATAATTTTTCTTTAACAACCCCCAATAATGAAATTCGAGTTACATGTCAGATTTGCTCCAAACCAGGACATGTTGCTAAATTATGTTTTAAACGTTATGACAAGGATAATGATTGGAAGCCTAATTCAAGATACAAAGCCTTTAGTGTTCAAGCTATTCCTTCCAATCATGATACAAATAGTTGGGTTGTCGATTCAGGTGCCAACAACCATGTCACTAATGACATCAACAACCTCTCTTCCTTATTTGCTTATAACGGACCCGATAAACTCCAAATAGGTAATGGAATTGGTCTTTCTTTTTCTCATATAGGTTCTACTACATTTACATTTTCCAATTTTCCAATTAAGCTTACTAACGTTCTTCATGTTCCTAGCTTCTCTACTAATCCAATAAGTTTATCAAGATTACTTCGTGACAATCCTTCACTATCTTTTAATTTTTCTTTTCATTTTTGTACTATAAAGGACCTCCACACCAAGACCCCTCTTCTTTAACTTCCTAGCTCTAATGGCTTATACTTACTCAAGATGAAGCCTTCTACAAATCTTTTTCAAGAACTTCCTTCTCAAGCATTTCTTGGTACTCGTATAATCACCAATATTTGGCATGCAAGACTTGGACATCCATCCAACAACACTACTCTTAAAGTCATCAACTCCAATAGTTTACCTTGTACAAAAACTTCTAATTTTACTTGTCATGATTGTATACAAGCCAAAGCTTGCTTCCTTTTCTTTCTTCTTCTTCTTCATCTTTTTTTTCTCTTTACAATTAATACATTCTGATGTATGGGGACCCTCTCCAATTGTATCTTCTCATGGTTTTAAATACTATATAACATTTGTTAATGATTACTCTCATTTCACTTGGATTTATTTTATGAAACAAAAAAGCGAGGTTTGTAACATTTTTTTCTCTATTTAAAACTCAAGTAGAAAATCTTCTCAACACCACCATTAAAACTTTAAGAACCGATGGTGGTACTGAATACATGCCTATCACTAAAAAATTTCCTCAATTAGTGCATCAAACAACATGTCCATATACTCCTCAACAAAATGGAGTAGCCGAGCGAAAACATAGACACATTGTCGAACTTTCATTAGCAACAATGTCTCATGCATCTATACCTATCTCATATTGGGATGAAATATTTTCAAGTATTGTTTATTTAATAAATCTTTTACCATCCCAACGAGATATTCCCTACAAAACTCTTTTTAATAAAAATCCTGATTATACAATGCTTCGAGTTTTAAGTTGTCTTTGTTTTCCTCTCACTCGCCCCTACAATAAACACAAACTTGAATTACGTTCTCAACCTTGTGTCTTTCTTGGATATAGCTCTACTCAAAAAGGCTATCGTTGCCTCCATTTACCATCTAACAAAATTTACGTGTCTTGCAATGTTCGGTTTGATGAACAACAATTTCCATTTAAATTTTTTTCCAAATCTGTTTCTGCAACCGAGTTTCACAATGAAGCCCGCACACAACTTAATATTTTAACTCCATTTAATACCATTTCTTCAAAGCCCAAATCTTTAACACTTCTTTCTCAGCAAGAAGATACTAATTCTTCGGCCCCGCCGTAGTCTGTCACGGGCCACAACTCCCCATCTACCTCTGGGCCTTTAGACGACTCGGCTCACCAGCTCACCATAAACCAAGTCCTTCCGCTACCCACTCCAGATTAAATCCCAACGATAACCTTTCTCTTCCTCCTTCCCCAGAACAAGCCTTACCCAACCCTTTTTCACAAACACCTAGTGTGCATTAAGATTCTCCTATCAATTCCACCTCTACAATCCTCAAAACACATGGCATGATAACGAGAGCTCAGGACAACACTCGCAAAACTAAAACCTTCCCAGATTTTGTTGCATTTACTGCTTCCACCGAGGTTGACCCTCACACATTTCTTCAAGCAAATCAGTTATTAGAATATATGGCCTAGGTAACAATTATTCGGAAGCGTGTATACAAGATCGTCGAGATCTTAATCACGTGACAATTTTACAAATTTTGGTGCAATTCAATTGGTTCACAAAATTTCACAAGAAATATAAAGAAAGTGAGAGCAAAAGCAAAAAGTAAAGAACACGCGATATAACGTGCTTTGGCAACTCAAGGTTTACTCCACGGGACCCCTGATTTCACATCGGGCCGAAATAACATTATAAACAATAAGTGTTTTACAAAAGGAAGCCTATCCAAAAGGCTCCAAGACTCTTGCAAAGGGCAATACCAAGCTTGCAAGGTAAAAAAAGGCTCTGATTGACAACATAACTCAGAGCAAAGAATGACACGATTGACAACACAATTCAGATCAAACAAAGCCTTGTATTAGCTACACAATAGACAAGAAAGTAGAAGAAACTAGCTCGAATAGATGATTAGATGATTAAACAATGACTATTCTAAACTCTCTCGTTTGCATGTTTATTGGAGAAGGCTTTAGCATTCTGTAAGTGCTCTTGAGTGCTTATAAACTTGAGAAATAACTTTCTTCATCTTCTGATAAGAATAGGACCTGTATATATAGACACGGGACTTTTCAACTCTTGAATCCTTCAATCTGCTCTTCAAGCGTTACCAAAACTGTGCAATCCGTTACAAAGCCTTGGGAACCTATTATAATAGTTTGGGCCCTCTTCAGCAGGAATTTGTTATAACATATGAGAAACATGGTATAATGATTTGATACTCGTTATAACGGTTCTGGGAAATGTTACTATAATCATGCTTCATTTTCCCCGTACTTAGTCGATTTTGTCAGCTCCAAATCTTCTGACTTGTGAGTCCTCTTTCCAGAGATCTGTTGTAACGGATAGGAATCCATTATGATGCTTGTTGACTCGTTATAACGGGTTTTTGAAGTGTTGATGTAACGCAAGACTCAATATTTCTCTGTTTTGTCTGCTTCTTGCCTCATTGTGTTTGTCTTGACTTGTACATCACATTTGTGACCTTTTAAGAGATCAATTGTACATGCTTAGCATGCACTCATCAAAACCAAACATGTGAAAATGTAAGTATTATGATTGTTTTGCAAATTGTCAAATTAAGATGAGCTCAAGCCAACACAATAGAGTTCTTGAACTTTGTTTTGGTTTAATCAAACTTCTAAACTATTGATTTTGATCCAAACTGTCTCTTTAATCTTTTTAGTTCAAATTATCGTATGGACTATTGAGTTTAATTCATTTTGTCCTCTAAATTATTAATTTTGTTTCAGCATGTCTAAAAAAGTGTTTAAGAAAAAAAGAAATCACACTCAACAGTTCAAAAGACAATTTTAATAAAAAAAATTGTAGAGGCTGTATGAACCAAAACCAACAATTTAGAAACTTCGATTGAAGTAAAATAAAATTCAGTAGCTTAATTGAACTAAATTGTATAGTTGCAGAAGCCAAAACAACTTTTTTCATTAATATTTGACGCACATTAGTTCAAAAAAAGATAAAACTTAATGGTATTTTATTATAGTATGTTAGTGTAGCCGTGCAGGTCAGGTCTATGTACTACTGTAATCTATTATTTTTCTATTCGTATTCCATTTTAACCAGACCCAGTGTTCCTGTAATCTTGTACCATGAATCCACCCCCTTCGTGTAATTAACTAACCTTAATTAATTAACCACCAAAATATAATTTAATACACGATCAAAATCAACATTAATTCCACAAAGAATGAAAGCAAAAATTCTCCAAAAAGTTCCCCCGTTTCCCCCATTTCCCTCTCCCCATTTCTCAAATCTACTGCGCTTGATATCCTCTCTTGGACTCAATTAGGGTTTCCTTTCCTCTTTCCTCTTCCTTTCCCCATCGGAGAAGGTTCCTCCTAATGGAACCGTTGGATCGGTCCGGTACGGGCGGTGGCACGCGGCGGTACGGGTTTCCTTTCTCTGCGTCGAATATCATTCAAGCGCCTCTCGTCGCCTTGCTGGAATACTCCGGGATCTTACGAGTTCGTCCGATCCAGCGCCAAGAACCCGACCCGCAATCCAGCAGCCCAGGTCGGATCGGGCCCGATTCGCCTAGCCCTGAGGTGTCGATCCGAATCGTGGGAAGTGGTGATCAGGAGGCCCTTTTGAGAGATCCTGTCAGTGTAGATTCAATAGAGGTCACTGATACAAGGCATGGAGGACGAGAAGTCAGCGAAGCAGCCAGGGACAGGGAGGCCTTAACGGGTTTGAGTTCTCCGGGTTTGAATTCCCCTGTGGGTTCATCGGGTTCTTCGTCTACCGGGTCAGATGTGGAGGGGGGTGCCACGGCCAATGCCACCGGAGACAGGACGTACCAGCGGTACGACATACACCATGTTGCAAGGTGGATCGAGCAGATATTGCCTTTTTCATTGCTACTTCTTGTGGTTTTCATCCGCCAACACTTGCAAGGTATAATTCTGGTGAAAGTTGAGAAAATTTTCAGGATGTAATATGTGAATTATCAAGCATGTTTCAGTGAAATGAAGATCACCTAGTATCATGGATCAGGGTTTTCTTTAATTATTTGTTAATTAAACATGCTTTAATTATGAGTAAAATATTGGGTAAATTTGGTGTCTACATAAATTAAGCAGAAATATCGTAATTGCCTTGCTTTTTGTAAGTATACTTATTCTAGAACTAAAACTAAAACTTGGTTGATTTGGTGTGTCGTAAATTAAGCAGAAATATCATAATTGTTGTGCTTTTTGTAAGTATATTTATTCAAGAACTAAAACTCTATATCTTTTGTTCAACTTGGTTGAGTTGGATGTGCCTTTGTCTTGCTGTCTTTTTTGTTATCGCTATCATTGTTATTACTATTATTATTTATTGTTTATATGATCATTATTTCATTATTCTTGTTGTTGTTAAAAGATTACATGTAATGGAACTTTGTTGTAGGTTTTTTCGTCACTATATGGGTTGCAGCTATTATGTTCAAGTCTAATGACATTTTAAAGAAGCAAACTGCTCTGAAGGTGCCATAATATCTTCTCCTTTTATCTGGAACTAATAATACATGCAACTTTATAAGTGCTTTTTGTTTGCACTAGTTTTCACTTTTTTTTTAATTCTACAGGGAGAGAGAAAAGTCTCAGTCCTAATGGGCATTACAATTCTGTTCACATTACATGTTTTTGGGATTTATTGGTGGTACCGAAAGGAAGACCTTAGCAAGCCGTTGATCATGATACCTCCTGAACAAATACCCCCCTTCTGGCATGCAATTTTCATCATTATGGTTAATGGTAATAGCCTTCTATCTTAAAGCATTCATTTTAATTGCTCTTGGAAATAGATCTCATAAAATTTTCAAATTTCTTTCTCGAAAGCCCTCATATTATTAGCAATGCAATGCAGATATAATGGTGCGGCAGGCAGCTATGGCTGTTAAGTGCCTCCTGCTGATGTACTACAAAAATAGCCGTGGCCGTAACTACCGTAGGCAGGTAGGTGTATTTGTTTGTTTGTTTCTAATTTATTCAAGGGATCTTAAATTGTTATCACTTCAGATATATGGTTAATTCTTTATAATTCTGTTTATGTGTTGATAGGGTCAAATGTTAACCTTAGTAGAGTATATTTTACTTCTATACCGGGCGCTGTTGCCAACTCCAGTTTGGTATCGCTTCTTCCTCAACAAAGAATATGGCAGCCTTTTTTCTTCTCTCACCACTGGACTGTACCTTACTTTCAAGTTGACGTCAGTTGTGGAAAAGGTATATTCATTATAAACCAAGCTAGAAGTTTAGGTATCTTTTCATACAGCAATGAACAACACTCCAACTGGAAGTAAACAACAATTGTTGGTACAAATAAAAGTTTGGAATTTAAGAATGTTTCTACAAGTCCATAGTTTAATCTTGATTGAATTTTGTGCTGTCATTCAGGTCCAGTCATTTTTAACAGCGTTAAAGGCATTGTCTCGCAAAGAAGTGCACTATGGCTCATATGCAACGGCAGAACAGGTATGTAATTCACAGAGTCTGCCAATTTGCAAGTCATGTACACAAGGATAAACCTGGTTAATGAGCAAATAGTTTCCTTTGCTCAAGCAATTATAATTGTACAATTTTTCAGGTACTAACGGTTGGAGATATGTGTGCGATATGTCAGGAGAAGATGCATACACCCGTTCTTCTTCGGTGTAAACACATATTCTGTGAAGATTGTGTCTCTGAATGGTAAAACATACACCAATCTCCCCCCTTCTGCACTCTCATGTTTTGCTTAATTTGTGGCACGTGATGCAAGTTATTCAGTTCAATGCGGTAGGACATACATCGTTGAATTTTCTGTATTTACAAACTTGAGATGTCAGTAGGTCAAGATAGGTTATCACTGTGGGATACTGGTATCCAGACTATACCATGTACCTATAATTTAGGTTGTTGTTGGTGTCAGTTGAGTCTGTGCAGAATCTGTCTACTCCATTTCCATTGACTTTATTAATAGAATAGAATTATCTGACTTCCGCGTGAAGGTGGGCATGGACCACAGCTATCTTGACTGCCACAAAATATATCTTATTTTGAAATATGACATTTGGAAAGTGGTTTGTATATATATATATTTTTTTTTTGCATACCATACCCATGAAAAATGATGAAAGGTAACATAAGTACTGTATTTCAAATGGCTTCAAATTTACAATGGTTCATATTTAACGATTTTTTACGAAATATCAAATGACACTCAAATTACATGAAATTGGACAGCCAATCTACCAGGGTAACATGATGTTTCTATTTTCTTTTTTTAAAAAAAATTTGGCTTGATTTCTTTATGTTGTCGAGGCTAACCTTCCCCACTAATTCTGAAACAAAAATAGTCTAACAAAATTTTAAAATATAATGTACATTGCTGTCCATGAGTATTATAATTTAAAAAACAATATATCAGTAGTAAAACTAATATATTACTTACCAGGTCAGGTTTATGTTTGTCATATGCTGTGCAAGGGATAGGTTGGTAAGGTTTCGGGTGCTTTGCATTTAGTCAGGAACAACATGCCAAATTTGGTTGCGGTAACAATTGCATGTAGTACTTAAGTCTTTCCCAGCTTTTTATTTTGTGTTTTTTGGGTTTATCAACCTATATGTTTGTACTACAGGTTTGAAAGAGAACGGACGTGTCCATTGTGCCGGGCTCTTGTAAAACCAGCAGATATTCGGTCATTTGGTGATGGCTCAACTAGTGTATTCTTCCAGCTATTTTAGAATATGCCAGAGAAAGGCTTGTCAGATTTAGCGAAGGTTAAATCAGTGGATAACATATTGCCTTCGATCAATTAGGAACATGTGTTGTGGATCAATTTTCTCCTCTTCTATCTTCTCTGAAGCTGCCAGGGATTTTTCTCAGCAATTGAATTGGTTGCTACTTGTGGGGCGTGCAGAATGCATCGGTGAAAAGAAATTTACAGGAGTTTTGGAGTTGTTGTCTATAGAGAATCTGTTACTTGCACTATATGAGGACCATAAATTAATGGTCCCGTCAATATATAGTTTTTAAAAGAAAATTGCCAGGATTTGTACAGATGTGAAAATACAGTCATGAGCTTGTGCATTGTAGAAAGCTTTTGCAATTCAGGAATGAAGATACTGTAAAATTGAAATGGCTTTCTCCCAGATCATGTTGGGCTCTCATTTGAACTAAAAGTTAAGTGTTATAATTAGTCTCCCATAACTTTAATTCAAACTGAAGATCAATAGAACTCGTATGTGCAAACTGCAAAGATTAAAATTTTGCAGCAGTAATCAACGATCAAGCACTGAAATTGCCAAAATTGAGATTTAAAGCATTGATCAAACAATTGACATTTCATATAGCACTTCATCACAAAAGATCACTAGGATAATATAGCATCTCGAACTTACGATTCTAAAAGAAAGATGTTCCAAACTATTTTGTTTGTCATGTGATGAGTTGAGCTGCAAATGTTGCCCACAACTAGGACATAGGGGACAGAAAAAAGGACAATAAATAAACAAAATATCATAGTCCCCCTGACAGTGACAATAAATAAACCACCCAGTAGCAATACAACAGTAAGCAGAGCCATGACATGCATTCTTACAAATTACCCCATATACTTTTAGCACGAGATGAGCTACAGATGCACAAACAAATTATACACGCCATTGAAATTTCCCAAGCACAAACTACAACGCATCTTTAGGTGAGGTAGGTACAACATCTGGTACAACCAAGGGTGCTGATTGGCCCTTTTGACCTTTCTTAGATGCTGTTGAAGCAACAGGAGGTAAAACTTTAGTGGGGTACACCTCAGTGACCTCTTCTATACCTTCATCAACATAGATAACATCTTGCATCGTAAGTTGGTGGTATTCCACTATTTCTCTAAGGAATCGGTTCTCCCGTGCATATATTGAGTTTTCATGTGCAAGTCTTGATTTCTCGGCGAGTAAAGTCTCCAGTTGAAGCCGTATCTGCAATGAAATAAAAACAAAAAATAATATATAAAAAAGGGAAATCTGATGGTGTGCCCCAACAATTTCTCAATGAAATGTGGGCCTATAAAAGACAGTCACTGTGATACTGACATAAAGTATCAGAACTATCATCTAGCCTTTATTTCTTTCTCAATTTGCCAGATCTAGACTTCATTGTATCTCGCCATGAGTATAGCTTAACTACCAAGCAAATACGGGGAGGTGCATAGCTAATGAAGTTTGATAAGGTACATGACATATTTATCAGCTTGTAGTGTATGCATGAGGTTTTAAGGTTTCATGGGGACTGCAATGGAATATTTCTTAGTTCTTACCAGATCATCATCTTCGGGACCACCTCCTTTGTCCAGTGATTCCCGCAATACTTTATTTTCATCTTCCAGTTGAGCGCACCTTTCCTTTGCAAATGCCAAATCGGCCTTAACGGTCTTGAGCTCCCTTAATAGAAGCTTTGCTTTGGCAGCCATTGCATTGGCAACCTGCGGTGTTTTGCAGAATTAAACGTGATTTTATAAGTGAATTAAATAAACAATGAGTTGTAGTTGCTTCGATCTGATGAACAAACGAAAAAAATGGAAGGTCCTTGCAAAGAGACATATTTTCCCATAGAATATCTCCATCGTTGTTGCAAAAAGTAACTTCTTCCCACATCAGTAATTTTAACATCTAATCAATTTCATGTTATCTCCTTGTGTACAATTGATTCTAACTTCAATTGTAGTTGTAATTACAATTTTAAGTCTTGCATTCCTGCAACTGTTTATTGCAACTATTCACAAGCTGTTGTGGTACTTTAGCAACATTGCTAAATTAGCAATTGTTTCCTGTAATCTGAAATTGCAATTGCCTCATCAGCATTTACAATTGCTTAGCGGGTGGAATGGAGACGCTCTTAATCACACATAAAGACTATTGTTTGTTGTTGGGCAACTCAAAGAAAGGAAGGACATGCTAAGAGGGCACCTTACGTCGCGAGAAGCCTTGAGTTGAGTCTCATAGTCGGTTTGAGTGCGAGGAATGTATGGTTGGCCCCATTTTCCAGCAGCCTCATTTTGCTGATTTGAATTTGACCCACTTCCTTTTCTCCTAATATTCAACTTGCGTGTTTCTTGAATAATATCTGCTGTTGTGCTCCCAACAATTGTTTTTCCCTCCTGTGCAAATAAATCATATAATTTGCATCATGCTTACTGCATGGATAATTGGATATAGAGAAGTGCCCTATAACCCAAGTTTGGAGATCGGATTTTACTTGTGTTGAAATATTCACTTATTTGGCAGCATGTTTTTAGGTTTCCATAGGTATTGGAGGCAATTTGAGTTACATGTTACCAATTGTTCTACAAAAATGTTGGGATCAGTGAAACCAAAGGCACACATACCTCAAAAGTTTTCTTCAATGTTCCACCAATGTAACTGAGGGATGAAGCAATTGCTTCTGTGCTCTTTTTCTGAAGTGGCGGTGCCTCACTTTTTGATTGTTGGTATGTATGATCGAACTGCAATTTCGGAACAAGAAAATATGAAGAGACAACGCCACCGGCAAATTGCATCTTTGCTACATTATGAAGCAGTAACACTAGTACTCCAAAAATACATCTGATATTCATCCCCTACAACAACAACAAAAGCCTTTTGTCCCAAAGACCCAAACAAGTTGGGGTAGGCTAGAAATGAAGCCCATACCGGGTTTCATCCCCATAAGATTGGCTGAATTTTTACGTAGGCTCGCCAAGCCCATCACAACCCCCCTCCTTTCCGGACTTGGCTTGGGACCGGCTTAGTCAAATAGCCACACTATTTGATATTCATCCCCCCAGAAAAAAATATCATGTATAACTCATAAAACATGTGGAACACCAAATACACTTCTACAAAACAAGCATTACATGTTCAACAGAACTTGTTCTTAATGATATTAGAAAAGATTGTGGAAAGTAGCCCCTATCTTCTTCAATACTTATTATTATGCAAATGAGGAGAAAAACAAATAGTTGAAGGATTTCGAAAACAAACAGCAATTAAGGAGGATAATTACAGTTAATACTACTCTGTTTAAGATAGGAAAATGGGATACTTTTGATTTCACTGGGATTCAGATGATATCCCATGTGAGTGTGGGTTTGTACATGATTTATATGACAATCTATTCATTTGCTATCACAAAATAATCCCACCTTATTGCCGGTCGATGTGCTTTGAGTATGTGAATCTATTGGTTCAAACGGCTTTGGTAAATTATCTTCATCAAGAAATGCCTTTGCTTTTCTAGCCAGATTTCCGAAGAAACTGTGCTTTGGCTCATTAACGCTCCTCATTGATGTATACTCATGAGCATTTACCTCCTACAATTAAAAAAAATGAAAAATACACAAGTTTGTCATTCTAAGTTTAAAGATAAATTCGGATTGGT
>CAXKVX010003786.1:0-55386 GCA_964058865.1 Eleocharis quinqueflora
CTTCTGGTTTTTGCTTGAAGTTGACACAAGTCTGCCAGTATAAATAAAAGCCTCTACAGCTTATAGCCAGACTTCAATGGCAATAATTTTAGCCCCAGAATTCTATATTTTCATTTATTTCTCTCTCTACCTACTTGTGACTGATTGTGCTCTAGATTCTGGAAACAAGCCCCCCATTTGCACTCTCTTACATATGTTCTTATCATTTTTTTCATCAGATACAACAATATAAAACAAAGCAAAACCAGTCAAGTACTGTATGTAAAGACCAGTTTGTAATTAACCCGTTGAATGGTGTAGTGCCTGCAGCTGGCGAATGAAAGAGTTACCTGGACTAGTATGACATTTAGCTTGTTAACATAAAGCCTCTCTCTTCTAAACGATGCTTCATTGCTCGAAAGCTGGTACAAAATTCAACAGCTTCCATTAGAAATGGAAAGAAAAAAAGTTACCATGTTAAGAGAGCAAATGAGTTGTCGATATTAACTACCTGTACAATAAGGTCAGAAATATAATTTTTTATTCCATCTCTTTGTTCGACAGGAAGTGCATTCCATCTGTACTTGATTACACTTTCTAGGACCTAAAGGAGAAATAAAGAAGCATCGTTGTTCAATTTAATGAGGTAAAAACTCAAATTACAATTTGAACAAAATAAACATAACAGAGTATCCAGAAAGTGAAATTTGTTTAGTACACATCACATATTATATTGGCAATTCAAAAACTTCTATACCGTGCCCAAAGAGAAAAGTTTCCTCATATAAATTCAACATTTAAACCTAAAGCTACTAAAAAGTACAACCTAACAAATGTTAGACCAAGCACTCCATAAGAAACCGTGAACAAGTTGATGCAACTCTACTCACAAATATCTGTATTTGAGCTGTGTACCTGAAGAGCAAAAAATTTGGTGTTAAGACTCTGGGAATTTTGCAAAATGTGGACAACTTGGAGCCATGTATCTGGATTGTTCTGAAGTTCCCGCAATATCTGATCTGCAGCTGCTCTCTGCCAAAGTGTATACACGTATCAATACAGAAACAAAAATAAATAGCATACATAAAAAGTTCATTTAACTGCCCGGAAGTCCGAAACTACTAGCTCTTCCCAGTCATGTGAGAAGAGGGACAAAATGAAAAGAAATCCCTGTATGTGTGGCAAAATAGAATAAACTAAACCAAGAAGTTGGAGTGCAATCAGCCAAAAAAACTGTTCAGGACAATGTATTTGACCGTCCATGCGAATGCCGCAATCATGAAAAGGGACAGCACCTATCACACAGTTGTGGCTACATGCAATTACTATCTCTAGACATAGTCTAGTGAACTTTTTTGGTCCAAGAAAATGTAGCAATGTTTGCAAAAAGCAGTAATAGATGTGAAAAAATAGCAGAAACCACCTCTAGCTCCAGAAAAAAATTACTAACTAGGAGAAGGAACATTAATTAAGAACCGGAATACAAACCAAGATATGAAATTAGATAAACAGATACATCTTCCTTTGATAACATTTGACAAAAGATTAAGCTGCAGATGAAGGGGAAAAAAATAGTAGGACAGGTGATGCCAAACACTGTCGTTCCAAATACCGCTATAGACTAAATATCTACTTGTTCTGCTCATTTCTCAACACAGAGCAAACAGTCCTTGTAGAATCAAAAGGGCACATAATGACATTGTTTAGTAAGTAAGCTTGTAGAAACAAAAGGGCATATAATGACATTGTTAAAGTACAACTTGCTGTCAGTAACCATACAAATTACATTTTTATTTTGCCTGTTAGTACTCCCATGCAATGCTAGTAAGCTTTGGACATGAATCATCCAATTCAAACCATACAGAAACGCTTATACAGAACCAAGCACCACAGTATAAACCACATTAAAGATTAAATGACCAATAACAATGTAATCCTTGTCGTACATGAAGAAACAAGACGAACAGTGAAAAAGAACTTAAATCTCAACAGATAAAAAAAGGAATAAATCCAAAACAAAGCGGATATCATGCCCATAATCTCTTCAGACTAAACCCCAACCTCCGCGGAGATACTTATTAAGTAGTAAGTAGTCTTAGTACAAACCCAGATCGACACCATTACATAACAATAAGTATTCTCACCTCCTCCTTAGATCCAGTTCCATAGAAAGCCGCTACAGTGGCATCCAGCAATGGAACATCGATTGGCTGGCTCAAATCCCTCAATTTCTCCGCCATGGAACTCAAAGGAAAGAAACCCTAGTGGAAGCTTCTAGAAACACGGAATTAGGGTTTAGCGACAGTGCACCTAAACCCTAGTAATCTTTCTATTTTTTCCTGTCTTACAATAAAAGATTCGTGTCTCCCTCGCAATCTCTCTTCTTTCTCTCCCTATCGATTCGTCGTCACTTTCGGTGGCGAGGAGGCGGAGAAATAAATCGGCGAGTGTCTCAAATAGGAATGTAAAAGGGCAGGGGATTCCACACAAATTACGAGAATGCCACCTGAGTACGAGAAATATGTTTCTATACCGCCTCCACGGCGATTTTGCTGATTTGAAACTCGAGGCAGTGCGAGGGTATTTTGGTCATTTCGCTCAAGCTGTATATAGATATCGCGTTCCTTTCACGCTTTGCAGTGGTCGGTCTGGTCTCCTTGTTCAAATGGAAAAGAGGGAAAAGGAGAGTCGACTATTTTTTTCAAAATCTCAAAAAGTACCAATTTCAAACTTTTATAATAAAAAAGAAGGTGAATCTAGCCCAATATGTATTATAGGTGAAAGGGGATTAAGACATTTGTCGTTTATATAATGGATCTCTTGTCATTTGTAATAATCATTATTTTTTTTAATGAAATTTTTAGTATGTTAAGAATTTCGAGAATTATGCTTTTTGCTACTTAGCATATTATCTTTTCCCTAATTTTTACTATTCTGCGAAATCAGTTATTGCAGTCCGTCCTCGCGGAGTTGTGCTTTGGGTCGCCAGAGAGCGTCAGGTGGTATAGGAGCAAGTTCGACAACCGCCTTCGCATTTGTGTGATGTTGTATCTCTGATAACCATCAATATCATCCACCACATTTGCCTTGTGCGAAGTTGTATATCTGACAACCAACAATCCTCAACAATTCACCAGTTCCACATCAGTGGCGATCCGAGCATCATTGCCCTCCTTGAACAAGTGCAAAAGAAATCGGTACTCCAACGCATGGATTACAACATCATCAAGAAATTGCACAACACATACAACTTATGGATATTATCAGAGGACGAGTAAATACAAGTATCAACTGAGACCAAAGCAATCATTTCATTCATAACCAATTTCAAAATTGGTCTAATGGTCTTCGAGTAGAAATATCTTTTGTTTCGAGAAATTTCAAATCCGAGGAGAAAATAGACAAGCCGACTTCCGACGAGGGTCCTGAGTTGTCGAGTTCAAAAATGAGATTGTCGAGTTCTCGAATACGACAAACGAGGTTCCCAAGTTCTCGTATTCGAAAGATAAGGTTCTCGAGCTCTCTGATTTGACGAACAAGCATCCCAAGAACTCAAGCACAAACAACAAGGTTCTCGATTTTTCGAGTTTGAAATGCACTATTATCAAGTTTTCGGGTTCAATAAACGGAGTTCTTGAAATTGAAAGTTTTCCTCGAGAACTACAAGAAGCGAAGAGTTTGAGCAAGGACCCGAAGAAGAGAAAGTTTTTTAGGAAGAAATTTGTAATGATGACTTTGAGTATGTTCGCAAGTACACAGAGGAAGTTTGTGAGGATGATTTCGAGGATGACACCTAGCATGTTTTTTAGCACATCGAGGAAGTCTACAAGAATGATTCTGAGTATGTTTATGATGGCACCGAGAAGAAGATCAGCGAGTATGATTCAGACTACCTTATCGAAGATGCCGAGAAGGAAATACACGAGGACACTACCGAAGATTTTCTCGAGTCCGAAGAGTTGTCTCGAGAATCACGAGAAGATATAAAATACTTCGAGTTTGAAGAGTTTCAGCAAGAAGCTATCGAATATCTCGAGTTTGAAGAGTTTCATCAAGAATACGAAGGACTAGTTAGGTTCGAGTCCAAAGAAGAATACTATGAACTAGTCAAGCCTGAACCACCACCTACATCAGTTCATACTCCGAATCTGTCCCCATCATGTCTATTTTGCAATCACCTCCATCACCCAAACCAGCTTCCGAACTATCGTCAGTACCAAAGCTAGTAAAATACAAGCTTGAGGTCAAGCTTTCATCAACACCAGGAGCCTGACGCAAACCAAGAAGGAAATGAAGATTCTTATTGTGATCTCGAATTGTCTTGATTGATATGTTCGAGATTTATTTCTAGTTATTTAGATTATTTTTCTATTTTATGTCTTTTATTTCTTTAGCAGTTATTTTTTATTTTTTCATCAATTCATCATATATTTACTTTCTTAGTTGCAGTTATTTCTTACTTTGGAACCAATGCATTTGTCGCATATATAAGGAATTTCTTGTCATTTGTATGAATCATTTTTTGTTTAATGAAATTTCCAGGTGAGAATTCTGAGAATTTTGCTTTTTGGCTTACATTTTGCTTCGTTGTTTCTATTCCACTAAATCAGTTATCGCATTTCATCCTCGCGAAGTTGTGATTTGAGTCGCCAGAGAGCGTCAATATGCTCTGCAAAATGGCAAGAAATACGAGATCAATGATGGTTTTTTTTAAATGAGGTCAATATTATACCAATTAAATTACTTTTGTTTCAAATACATAGAAATATGGAATAAAATTAGAGAAATTTGTATTGAGAATGGGGTTCAATTAAACCCATTCTGTTCAAGTTGATTTGCCTTGCTTCCAATAGATATAAAATGACCCAAATAATTTGAGCCAATATCATTTAATCTCAGAGGTTACAATGAAGATAATTAATATTTATTTAAATTGTTTAAATAGTATCCAAATTTGCTCTGAAACACATGTTTTCATGACAATAAATGATTAGTTTTGTAATAGAAAAATTATAATTATAAAGTTGTGAAAGTAGTAAAGAACCAGATAGTTATTTCTATAAGCGTGCATATCAGTATGCGTCTTTTTTTGTAAACTGCATCGTAATTTTGTTTTAATATCCAAATTGTATTCATATTGGATTTGCCATTTGAAGCTATGAAAATTAATAACATTTTGTTATGAAAATATGAGAGCTACTTTTTGCACTTTGCTCTGAAATGGAAGTACATATTGAAGAAAGACTCATATTTAAAACAAGAAATAAATCAAACAAAATGCAACGTGAAAAATATATAAAATTTGTGTATAATATCACCAACAATTAAAATAATTAATTTCATACATTAGATTAGGGGAAAATTAATGATTTCCATCAGAAAGGAGTAAGATCTATTAATTTCTGCACATTTTTAAATATATATGATTATTTTGCAAAAAAAATTGACAAATCGTACAAATACACAAAATTATTTTACAAAAAATAAAATTCCAGAGGAACGGTTGTCTCCCTGACCTCATGTAGCTCCGCCCCTGCATTAGACTCCACATGCTAATTGATCAACATTTAGTAAGAAAAGTGAAATAATTTTCAGAGAAAGAGAGGAGCTACAGGAGAATAAATTCAGTCACTTGCTAGATGAGAATAAAAGAGGGGGAAAAAGGAGAGTATTTGGAAGAAAAAAATGTTACATTTTTATCATTCAAATCGAGAAATAAAAAAAAAGTAATAAACTTTCATCTCACGCAAAATAAAAAAGAAAACATAAAATGTCCCAACATGACAAGTGGCAACATTGTACATTTGTACTCCAGTCCACTGTGTCTGACTTGTCTGTATCAAATATGAGTGACAAATAGATTCTTCTGAAATAAGATTTCACGAGTTGATGAGACGGTGGAACAAAAATGGAGCAAAACATGGGCACTGAAGTACGTAGCAAAGCCCAAAATTAAATTTGGAAGCAAGAGAATCGGTTCTCTTACCTCACCGAGTGATTGGGGAACAAAATATGCATCATTTTGTTTGGGATGTTATTTGTTCCATTCTCCTGGGGAAATTAAGTAGTTCTTCCTAATTCCTGATGCATCTTTCTTCTGACACTGCAGTTTCTTTTGGATGTTCTAAATAACAGGTAAACAGTCTATCTTGGTCATTTACAAAAACTGGATTAGTTCTTACCAACGGATGCTTATAGCTCTAAAACTCACTGTCAAACAATTACAGGTACAATTTGATATATTATGACAACCAAGTACTGCACTGTTGCAATCAATGCCATCCCATGTTATCGACAAACAGGTATCCTTTTTCTAATAACAAGAACTCCCAAACTACCCACCCACCACACAACACATGCGCACACATGTATGCACAGACACCAACCAAAAGGAAAACCCCCAAAAATAACCTACTTCTGAGAATGCCTGAGGACAACATCTCATATAAGCCTTACATTTTAAACAGAAATAAACAGATGAAGTAGAAAGACACAAGTTACCAAGTTAGAATGTCATTTGATGGGAGCCGCTTTATACTAGTGTGAGTGAACATAATAATAATAATAACTAACAATAAAATACTATTTCAGGATAAAAAGAATGATAATAAGCCTTCTTATCTTCTTTAATTTTATTTTTAATCTGAACCAAACTATTCATCATGTCTGCACAGTACATACAAACCTTTCAAAGGAAAAAGGAGAGTAAGATAATATCATATTTTTACAATTTATCTCATAAAAACCCTCTAAATTTAAACAACCTCAGCACCTCTACCATCAAAATTGATTTTCTTCAAAAATGCACACAACTAAGAATAAAATAATATAGAGACGAAGCAATCACCTCCTCTTCCAAAATTGTGAAATTCATCTAGTTTGGTGTCTTGTAGAGTTTCTTAGAACTTCATAGGAATCATAAATGGCTGCATAGGTGGATAAGATGGTGCAATTGGCATAGGACCTGGTATGACAATTGGTGTGTTCATGTTGGATATAAGAGGTTGTGTCATACATACCGGCGGCATTCCTGGAGAAATAAAAATGATAATTTGTAAAACTTCCAAGGCTGGAAAAGAGATGCACCAATTGTTGTCCTTAATAAGTAAAAGAAATAGGTTTCCTATCACTTGTGTTATTCAATAATGAAATGGGACACAATCTCATTTCATGATTACAACATACTTTGTAGGAAAAAGAACAAAGAAAAATCTTAAGAACTGGATTGTTCATAAATTCATACCCTCGGCTTACAGTCGATGCTAGGCAAGTATTCCTTCTATGTTAGTAATTTGTTTTCTTCGTCCTATTCTCATATCACTACATGTTTCTCCTTATTAATAGGGCTATAGCTTACAACTAGATAGCATTTGCATTCATAATCTCAGCCATACATAACAACATAGAAAATATTGGCCTGATCTTAAGAATGCATCTCAAGGGGTCCTTTGAAACTGGGAAAAGTTCTGATAGTCAATAAAGAAACATATTAATACCTTGGAATCGTGAGGCACTAGGTGGGCATGGATTGAACATGGTACGAGGCCAAGCTTGAGGAAGAACAGGTGCTCCTTGAATTCCAACCTTCAATTTAAAACTTGTTGATCAACATAAAGAAAAGTAATAGAAGGAAAAAACTACTCAGAAGGGATGTTGAATTAGATGATTACCTGAGGAATAGGATGCACGCACATAGTTGGACCTACTCTTGTAGTCATTACCTATCCAAATTTGCAGTAGCATTATTTTTCTCATAATAGTAAATAAGTACATAAAATGACGACAACAACAAAGGCTTTAGTCCCGAACAAGTTAGTAAAGACTAAACTAACTTACAGCTGGAACATTTGGATTCATAAAAGGGGGTGCAATTTGAACAGGTCGGTATTGGCTTGGAACTCCAATTGGGTACACATTTATTGCTTGACAACTCAGAATCTACATTAAATAAGAGAATTAGTCATAGTAATATAGCAAATGTGGTAATTATTTTCTTTTTTATTTGAAAGCGAATAATTACCTGCTGCGGATATGCAGGCATAACACCAGCATTGACAGGAGCAAAGTTGTTATACAGCACTGGTTTATCTGAGACAAAAGGATGCTGCGGAACAATGTTATATGTTCCATTAGGAGGTGTACCGGCACCTTTTGTATTTGGCACAGTGTATGGGTTTGCAATAGGAGGCACAACTGTAGTCACGGGTCTAGGTTTTGCAATTGATGGTGAGAAAGCTCTTGCACTTGGATTAAGCTTTGATTTCTGTAAAAGAAAACCAATAAAAAAATGATAAACAATTAAATGCCAATAACATGAAGAAACTCCAGCACTGCCAAGACAAACAATAGTAAAAGATGCTTGTTTTAACCCCTGCTAGTCTTATCATCAATTGACATTAATTCTTTCAGTAGTTGAGCAACGATGGAAATTCAGTCACCGCTAGTCAATGATTTTTTTTTTTTGTAATACTAAATGTCAGTTTACTGTTTTATTGCTTAGCTGAGCTTCTTTAGATCCCCGTGTTTCCAATGACTTGTGTATGCCAATTAATAATATATGACTAAAGGATAAGCTTACCCTGACAATAGCTTTGTTCTGCGCATTTCCTTTCTTTGACTGTGCATCATTGCATAAAGAAACTTTAACAACTGACCTAGGAATCTTCTCTTTCGAAATGCTAGAATTATTTTCAACTTGATTTGAATTTGCTAAGCTCTTATTTAGAGTTGCTTCTTTTATGTTGTTATTGTCCATCTGTCCTTCTGGTTTTAGTGCAAAATCCTTCAGAATAAAAAAAAAATAGTATCATCAAACCCATGATAATATCAAGAGAAGTAAACATACTCAAGAATTACAATTGGTCATCTTTCCTTGGATTAGAGATTTTCAATTGCAAAACACCTGGTCCTGCTGCCATCTAGCTTCATACCAGCAATTGTGACCAATACTACCATATTCCAAGGTAAATCTTAGAGCCATGTTAAATAAACCGAACAATACTATGGTGCTATTCAGGTCCCAGGCCGCTATGTACCATGCAGTACAAATAAAATTCATTTTCAAACTGCCAAATCTTGTTTATCTCGTCATTTATTTACTTAGTTGGCTTGATTGTTATCAATTTCACAGCTCAGTTGAGAAGGTCTCTCAAATTAGTTTAGAAAAGAAAAATGAAAGATCAGAACTATACTCATAATACACACTTTATTGCATATGGATTTCAAACAGAGACTCAAAGGGGGCAGGCTAACCTTTACAAGTAGTTGAACAAAATCTTGAGAGAGAATCACAAGTGTATCCAAAAGATATCCTAAAAGTACATTTCCTCCATGCTTCCCTTCGGCAATCTTTCTTGCTTTTTTCAACACCACGCCTGTGATCAGATATTTACAAGCACACAAATCATAGGACACATTGTTTTCTTATATTTAGAATGCTAAAGAATAAGAGGACCCATATGAGGATAATTTTAGCATATTATATAATTAGCGGTGGGCTGGTATAGATTCAGAATCACAATTCTTTGTAAGCTCACATTCATTTCGGATTTTTAATTCACAGTCAAAATTTGAAGGACAATTTAGACCATAAATCATGCCTATTTCTGAACCGTATGTCCATGGTTGATCACAAAATGAGAATCCATTATCAGAAAAGATCAAGAGGTTGAAAAATTAGTGCACCAAGCTTTTAGTTAAAATATCAATATTTTGGTTGATATTGTACAGAGACGAGCACTCTTCAATTTTGCAGAGATCAATACAATTTGTAGTTCATAAGGAGATTGGATTTTTACAAAATAAATTAGTTCGTAAATAGCTTATGAATCTGGGTTGATGCTACTCATTCCAATTACATAATTAATACATACAGAAATTATCATTATCATGCATTAGAGTTTTGCATCTCAAAGTTGCTATTAGTTCTTCTAAGGAAATTGTGCCAGTGTTTAACAATCAAGATGGTTTATTGCTTTCCAGCTATGTTTAGGCTTACAATGAGATTGGGCCCAGAAACAACAAAATTCCTTGCAAACGACATCTCACAGCAGAAATGTATGATACAATACCAGTCTGTACTGATCAAGAAAACTGAATCCATGGCATGAATTTTGCGGTCATTTTAAATAGAACTACCAAAGTTGCACCCTTGGTTCAAATCAAATCAGCAGATTCTCAATTTCAGGAAGTAAGACAATGTCAATTTCTGAAAAGTAATCACCAAATCCAAGCATTCGAAAAATCATGAAATTACTAAATATATATTATGTCAATCGATCAAACGAGTAACTTTATGGTCGGATCTATGCAATAACAACAACAAAAATTGAATTGAGAAGTAACAAAAAAAAAAACCTTGCGAGAAATTGGCGGAGTGGAAGATGCCAGAGTAAACGGATCCATCCTTGACTTGTACTTGGACTGGAAGTCCCACGAGAGAGAGCATTGCAAACACGAGAGCCTCACTAAATGCCTCCTGAGATTGTGATTTAGCGTCAGCCATTGGAGGTTGGGTCGAGCTCTCCCTCTTAGGCATTGGAAACCAGTTCCTTTTAACTTTTGAGTTTAGCCCTGGTAGTCTGAGGTATTTGCGAGGAGAAAATAGTCGAATACAAGGGGGGAAAAGGAGGCATTTTTTTTTTGACGAAGGGTGGCGCCTTTTACTGTTTCTTTCTCTGACTGTCCTATAATTCATCAAAATTGAAGAATGATTTGATTGATTTTGGTGGTCAGATTTGAATCTGACGGTTGCTTTAGTTCATTTTATTTTTCGTCAAAACTTGTTCAATTTGAAGAGTAGGGATAGTAGTTTCAAGACATTGAAGAATCAGCATTTGATTTGCAAACAAAAAACAACTTTTTGTGTGTAAAAGACAAGTTTGTGGCGAGTTCGAAATTCAAACAGAAATTCTTGTGATGTGAATATTTAAAATACATTTTTTTATAATAATCCAACAAAGTGATTTATGTCCTATTTGATTTGCCTAGAGGGGGTGAATAGATAAACAATGCAATTCTAGAGTTCTTTTTGTAAATTTCACAATTCAAAACTTCAATTTCAACTAGAACCAAGTCACAATTTATTCAAGATAATTAAGCTACTGAAATTAAAGCAAAGAGAGTTTAGAAAGATCAAACAATTCGTAGAACTCGTGACACCGGTATGATAACAGAGTTCGGCTATTGACGAGCCTACGTCTCTGGGACTCTCGATCCCCCAACGCGGTAACAGGATCGAGCCGTATGCACTATCACCAAATAGGGTCTTTTACAAGGGCCGAGATCTAGCTCTTTACACACGAAGATTAAAGACTAGACCCGTACAACAAACAAGAAGCACAAGAGAATAGTATTAAATTGATCTCTCAAATCTCACAAATGTTTGGCTAATTTTGAGAGTTTGTAAGAAGTTTTTCAATGTCAACAATGGAGGCTGCTAGGGTTTTTGAATTTTACAAAACGTTAATTTAGAAAGAAGAAGGAATCTGTATATATAGCACCAGCAAATAACCTTCCAAAACAGAAGATTTCGTCCCGAACCGTTATAACGCTTGACAATCGTTATAACGGTTAGTACAAAATCCTGCAGTCTGTTGGCTAGATCAGTCAAACCGTTATAACGCTTGTAAAGCGTTAAGTAACGATTCTCTCTGGAATAAAACGGAGCACAATTCAGAGTCAGATAATTAATTTAACCGTTATAACGCTTAGGAACCATTATAACGCTTGAACCAAAGCAGCAGATTGTAAGTTTGGAATGAGCACAACCGTTACAACGGTTATGGACCGTTGTCTAACGGTTCGCTCTGGAGAAAAATGAACATTTGATATTGTAATTCAATTGAGCTAACCATTATAACGGTTACTAAGAGTTATAATGGTTGGTGCAAATCTAGAATGGTATTGCAATTTGATTAAGCTAACCGTTATAACGGTTAAGAAGAGTTATAACGGTTAGTGTAAATTTCGAATTTCCTCAAGCTTAACTATACTCAAATTAACCAAATTTGATTTCACATATTAACTAACTTAGACCTATTTAAGTCTTCATTTTCTCCACATGCGCATATTGCACTTGATAATCTTTCATGTGTCTATTTCGCTAAATAGTACCTGCAACCAACTCAAACCACACGAACTAGGTAAAATTCAATATTATTATGCAAATCGACAAATAAGAGACATTGTTAGACACAACATTATTGTTTGTTGGAAATTGTTCAGTCTTGGCCCATGCCTTCGTTTTGTACTTCTATCAGTTGCTAAGCTTTGATGTCGATGTCTGTTGCAATCTATCGATTGAAACAAAAATTCTAATTATGGTCATATATAGGCGTATGTAGAAATGTAAAACAGATAATTGTCTACTTAGATGTAAGAAATGCTGAAACAATTTTGCAAAATTATAGAGAAAACGATTCAATTAACATCTGACAATTAAAAGCAGTTATTTATTTGGAAAAAATTTAAAATGTCATTACAAAACATTTCAATTGTCTTAAATGCCACCACAAAATTCATATTTATTAAAATGTCATTAAATCTAAAAGACTAGAATCTATTTTAATTATGTCATTATCTTCTTTTTACTCTAATTTAAAAATTGTGAACTTTCTAAATACCAATTGTGTCCCTAGCAGAATTGTTTTTATTTCGACAGGAATCAAAGACTAAATCGATCGAACCAGAGATAATATTGATTTGTTAGACTAGGAGAGAGGGCCCTTCGTTCCATTAGGGTTACGCCACCCCTTTCCAACCACTCTGCACCTCTCCACCTACACTCTGCACCCCTTTGCACCCCTCTGCCACTCTCCTCAACTGCCAGCAGACATCACACCCGCGGCTCTGCCACTCGCCTTGCTACCCTCATTTTGATATTCTGATAACTTGTTCTTGGATGAATTTGAGTATTGAATTCTGTCATTTTGCTGGTTTTTTTTGTTTCTAACTGATCGAATTAGAGCACTGTATTTCCTTACAAAATTTTACTATTCAGACTAAATCATTTTCATTATAGTATCTTTGTGCTGATCAAATTTGAGCACTGTATTTCTGCTGATATTTTTCCTTACAAAATTTTACTGTTCAGACTACATCATTTTTGTTCCAGTATCTTTATGCTGGTCGAATTTGAGCATTGTGCGACTTTCCTTGGATGTCAAGCAGATTCCACTATTCAATCAGACCCCTTTCTCCCTCTCCTACACCTACTGATCATCAGTTTGGAGTTACAAATGTATCAGTCGGAAAGTTTTGGTACAAGTCAGTTTGGAGTTACAAAAAATGTCTCAACTTTAGTTGCTTGTAGAAGTCAAGCTCCTGTCAACTTTAGTTGCAAATGTTCCTAATTGATGGAGTAACAAAATGCCGATACCAATCAGAAAGTTTTGGTACCAGTCTGTTTGGAGTTAAAAAAATGTATCAACTTTAGTTGCTTGCAGATGTCAAGTTCCCGTCAACTTTGGTTGCAAAAGTCTCAACTTAAAAAATAATAAAATAAAAGTGGTCATAGTAATTTTCACGTTGAAGATGCTTTGTTGAACTAACAACTTGTATTTTATCATAATTCCTTTTGATCCATAATGCAATACTGAATAAATTACAAGTGCTAAAATAACAGAAGTACATAATAATTTCCCCAACTAAGTTTTCACATATTGTCATACATGATTCAAATGAAATAATTCAAACAAAATTACATTAATAGCATAATTCCTACTACATAATACTAGCTCACATCAACCGTACTAATACTTAAGCAACACAACTAAATTATCAAAGCTTGGCATTACAACACATAACAAAAGTGCCATCACGGAGAGATTAATTGGAAAACCCACAATCATAGCATTTCTAATGAATGCAATTTGATGTTTTCATGTCTTCTTGCAATCAACAAATTGTCAAGAAATAAGGAGTTAATTTTTGTCAACAAAAGATCCAGTAACAAATGTTATGTACTGCAACATATTCAAGATAAGAATAATGTAAACTGATAAGATTTTTCTAGCAAAGAAAATGCTTGTTCTATCAGTTTGTTATTTATAACACTACATTAGCCATTTAAAGTAAAGTAGGGAGCTATGTAAGTGTAAACTGACAAGGTTTTGTCTATCAAAATGAGCTTTCTTATCAGTGTGCAATTTATAACTGCAATAGCTATTCATTGTAAAGTAAATTACTAATTTCTGGCTAGATTTTTTAGATCATAACCAGACACCTTTTCATTAACAACTGCTGCTTTTAGTTCATCAAGATAATCTTCCTCTGACACACCTCTTTTTTGTTTGTCAATTTTGCTAGCATAACAATTTAGCTGGAGCCGATTTGAAGGATGCAATTACCATTGTCTCACATTTATATCAAACTTTTCAATTGAAAAAGTTAAATCTAAGATAAAGTATTAGGTGAGAACTTCACTAATTTGCCAAGAGGTAACCAATAAATGTGAATGACAAGTTACACCATGCATTGCTTTTTACATACAAGAAATTGAACTTCACCAATTTGCCAAGAGGAAACAAGAATAACAGAATGTCAGAGTGGCGAAGACGAGTGGAAGAGCACGAGTTTAATGCGTGGTGACAGTCGAGGAGAATGGCAAAGGGGTGCGGAGGGGTGGAGACGAGTGGCAGAGAGCAGGAAGGGGTGGAGGCGAGTGGCAGAGAGTGGGGGAACCCTAGTCGAACGGAAGGAACCCTCTCCCATTCAAACGAAATCGAAATGGTTCGATCGATTTAGTATTCTGATTTCTGTCGAAATAAAAAATTGGGACACAATTGATATTTTGAAAGTTCGGAATTTTTAAATTAGAGTAAAAAGAGATAATGACATAATTAAAATAGATTCTAAATTTTAATGACATTTAGACAATTGAAGTGTTTTGTAATGACATTTTGAAAAAAAATTCTATTTATTTTTATTTAACAGATCAGTAATGTTAGATGACAAACAAAGTGATGAATGGATGTCCACTCATATAAGCTTGTAAGCGCTGAACTGAACATGATCCGTCCAAATTCAGGTTTGTCTTTATACTGGTGTAGATCCTGATATTCGTTTTTTAATGTTTGTGCAGAGGCGATCACCATGTTTCTCGGAGGAACAACGTGCTGGTGCTGGTGCTGGTGCTGAGCTGTAATAGTACAATAATTCTTCAAAAGTGGCATGCCTCCACCTCCTTGAAGAGCTGTAATAGTACAATAATTCGTCGTTTTCAATGTTCTCGTTGATCTATGCTGGTTTCCTTTAGTTTCATCTAGTATACTAATATAATACAAATATAATACAATACATCTCCCAGAATAGACAAAGCCACGACTGGACATTCAATTCAGAAACTAAGCGAATTACATAAGATGAAGATGAAAAAAGGGCGGGAAATGGTACATAAGACGTTGCTGTTTTTAGTCTTAAGCTAACATCTACTGACCCACAAAAACCAACATTCTACACACAATTGGGAAGTACTCAATCAGGATAAGATGATAAAGTAAAAGCACAAACAACAATCACAAATTCACAACCTTCAAAAGAAAAACAGAAGTATAATCGGTACCACTACCGACTACTGAGTGAAATTTAACAAGTCATAAAGAAAAAAGAAAAGAGAGGGATATATAATGCCTACACTTATGTATGTGCCTATATTGTATTATATAATGCCTCCAAATTTACATAATTCGTTAAAATTAATGAATAATCTAGATTTAAATACATAAAAAATGTGAATGATATAGATTTTCAAAGCATCATGTGGAGACACAAAAATGGAGTCATTATATCTCTCCTCAACAAAAAAACAGCAATCACAAGTTCACAACCTTGAAAAAAAAAACAGAAGCACAATAGATACTGAGTGCAATTTAACGAGTCATAAAGAAAAATAAACGTCACAGACAAGTCACAACAGCTTTTACCGTAAATGTCACATGCAACGGATCATCCCTACTGATTTAACCATACTAAGCCTCAGGTAATTAAAATGAAGCACACTAGCAATGATAACTAAAGGGTAAAAGAACATGACATCATCAACCACAATCCAAAACACATCTAATCAATCTATAGTAACACATACTCTATATAGAAGGACATAGAAGATTACAGCCACATGGGATCACATCAATAACTTTTACCCCATCAGTTCAGCCTCGAGAGCCACCACAGAATGAAATTACTGTTTAAAACAACACAGTTAGAATGCATTTTCCCAAAATAAAGGTTACTAATTATTCTAACATGCAATGATTATCTGGAAACCAACCATATCCTCAAAAAAATTAACACCACCCTGGGGGCGAGGATGATATGCATCAAGCATACTTGCAACAAAAAACCCACAGGAAATGTAACACCACTCAAGAACTTGTATGGCTATCCATTGAAATTTCACCTTACTCCATTGACTTTGCAACAACCAAGCTACCACCATCACTTTCTGTATTTATGTATGTGAGACCTACCCGTGTCACAATTTGTTTCATGCAATGAAAAAACGATACTGGAAATTATTTTGGATGGTATGGACATGACATAACAATTTTAAAAAGGAATCTTATAGGAGGTACAAAAAACTGACTATCAATATATCTTATCAAGGAAACATATCATTCTTACCTGCTGTGGTTGCTGCTGCTGCTGCTGTTGTTGGCCATAGTTAGCATAACCAGGGTATGCACCACTGCCATAGGCGGCAGCATACATGTTAGGATCTTGAGGTGCTTGTGAATAGCCATAAGCTTCATAGCCCTGGCCATAGCCTCCATAATATCCCCCAGCCCATGAGTTCGCATCATGTTGTGGCTGTCAATTTTCAAACACAAATCAGAATTCATTTGCCAAAAATAAGCTCAAATATTTCAAGATAACCAAACCCATGTATCAACAGGTCACATGCATTAATAAAAACGAGTACTGTGTATACTAACTGATAAAAGTCCAGTGTTAGGTACCAGGTGGCAGGTACTGCCGTGTCACATGACATGTAACAGTTTGGCCCTAAGTAGGAAATCCGAAGGTCTACTGAAGTATTAAAGAGAATAGTCTGAGGCTAATCCTCGAATTTTTCTCAGACCCTTTTCAGAGGGTCAAGGGTCAGTATATATAGCTCTTAATCCTGGCAGATTTCACCAATGGGCACAGTTTGTCCAGTAGTTGTCGGGCAATAGGAGAATCCTAGGCTGGCTTGGGTTTAACAAGTATTGGGCTAATAGGCCTATGGAATTGGACAGGTAGTATGCAGCTAGAACTGAACAGGATTGGACACAAGAGCAGGGGGTACATCTCAATGCCCCAATAGAAAACAAATTAATATACCTGCTTGGAGGTCGGTGAACGGCCCCAAGAAAGACGAATGCTCTGGCCTCCTATGCTTGTTCCTTGAAGCATCAGAAGGGCTTCCTCAGCACATGCCCTACACGAGTAACAAAACAAACTGAGAATTTTACCAAAGAAGCATGCAACGATATATTATTCTTTAGCTATTTACAGAAGCTCATTGTAGCATTACATGTCAACATGTGCATATTTAGTATAGAGCCCACATATTATTGACTTGCCACAGATTTTGACACAGGACTATGAAGTCAATATGACATATAATAAGTTGAAAACTATAAGGTGCATATGTACATATAAGTTGAAGACTACAAGGTGCACGACCATAAATGTATACTAAAGATACAACTAACAACAAACCTGTTGGCAAACTGGACGAAGGCACACTTCTTTCCTGCAGGAATCTTAACACTTACAAGCTCACCATAAGTGCTGAATACTTGCCTAAGATGCTCTTCATTTATATTGATGTCAACTCCGCCTACAAATAACTGCAATTATATAGCATTAATTCTATCAGCAGACGAGTTATTAATATTGCACAATTATATTGGAAAATTTTGTAAGGAAATAATCACACACTGTTGTGTTTGTCGGATCAGTTGGAGTCTGAGGTGTGGCAGTTCCATCTGAAAAGAAAAAGACAACACAATGTGTTGATGAACACACATCAGTAATTGTTGTAGTTGAACGTGAAAATAATTTTAACTCTGCCTATGTTTACATAGCAGGTTCCCAAGCCCGGAAAGGAGGAGGGTTGTGATAGGCTTGGTGAGCCAACGTAAAAATTCAACCAATCTTATGGAAATGAAATCCAATATGGGCTTCATTTCTAGCCTACCCCAACTTGTTTGGGACAAAAGGCTCTGTTGTTGTTGTTGTTGAACATGAAAATATTTTCCAGGAATATCAGCTGTGAATTAAGATCATCGTTTTCTTTCTCCTTATTCTCTGTGCAACATTGCAATGTATTTTCCATCAAATAGGACGTGTAAATAAGATTAAAGTTACCTTGCTCAATCTTAATACCAACTTACCTCAGAACAAATCACGGTAATCGAACCTTCTCTAAAACAGATTGAGAATTATCTTCAAGCGAAATACAAACTTTTATTTTGTTGACTAACCCAGTAGATAGGTTTGAATTATAATATGGCATACTGTTGCATCAACTAACCAAGTAGTACTTATATTGAATTCACCTGGTATGACATGAAAAGATATGCAATGTGTGACGACAAACGACGTCCTGAGTGTTTATCTTTTCTTAGAGGGTCAAAATCCAACCTTCCCACTTGACTTCAAGAGACATCTAGAACCCATCGGGGTAACAACAACAAAATAAATGGAACGTGAAGTCTAGATGGAATACTCTAAAATACAGGAACGATGGAACTTTCTAGAAGAAAACAAAGGAATATAACACAAACAAGAAAGACAAACTAGCAATTACTGTCTCACATTAAGTCCACAACCAACCGAGTAATAATCAAAAGTAACCCAACACATAATAAATACATAGAACTAACATTTGCTCAGGAAAATTTGACATAACACTAGGAATAAAATGAAGATCTGAAAGTAAGGTTTCGGAAAAATAAATATAAATAACTGTTAAACAGCTCTAATCTAAGATAATGACAAAAGGAAGGTAATTTTAAAATAAAAGGATGCTTATATTAAAAGAAATTAAATGAGAAAATACTGGAATCCAAAAGAAACTGAAAGGCCAAATGTTACAAACATAACAACTGACCTAACCGGGCCACGCATTACAAATGGTGATATGCATCTCAGCCGAAGTCAAGTTTCCTTAGAAGGCTCCTCATTCATTAAAAGAGAGCCTCTTGGCCTCCTGCTCCCATACAACATTATAATCCCTTATAAGTTTTACTTATTTCAACCATAAATTCAAACTAATCCAAAGGAAGGAAATTGACTTGTACAGGAATTGAATGAATGAATGAATGCCGCATATCTTCAAATTGACCCGTAAATAAATGCTAACCAAGCAGAGATTAGATTTCATGCTAACAAAAAAATAATCACATCAAAGGTAAAATCAGCAATAAAATCATATAGCAGTAACTTATAAAAAAATAAGGGTTTATACCATTAGAAAGACCCAATGACTTCTTATTAGTGGCAGGTCCTATTCTCATAGGTCTAGTGGACAAGAACATGCCATTCATCTCGGTCATGGCTCGAGTCTGCTCGTTAGCATCAACGAATCTGACAAAGCCATAACCCTTTGACCGATTTGTTAACTTGTCCGTCACAACTTTGGCACCTCTAACAGAGGGATAGTTGGTCTTGAATGCCTCTGTTAGCATGTAATCAGTAACATCAGGCGCCAGATCACCAACAAATATGGTGTAATCTGGTGTGTCATCTCGCTTTTCACCAGCCGATGCCCAATTGAGTCTGAATGGCAACTCCGTGTTGGGCATGAGTTGACCGTTGTATGATTGTAGGACCCGTTCTGCTGTGGCCCTGGTAGCGAATTCAATGAAACCATAACCTTGAAGCTGACCCGATGTCTTGTCACGTATTAGTTTTACAGATTGAACCTGTAGTTTTACGGTAACAAAGCATTAGAAGTAAGAATATGATTTGTTCAAATCATTTTCATTTAGTTTTATTCTGCTTTTATTTTCCTTTTATTTATTTGAGGGAGTGGAGCAAAAGAAGGGTTTGGATCCTTCTTCCAGCTGAAGGATGGTTAATGGAGGGCTGAGAACTTAAAAAGGGACTTGATATTATCATATTAAAATCTAGCAGCACAATTACATCGTCTACTTGTGCTGATTACTGGTATTAACACTGGAACAATTTTCAGCATGCCTACGCATCTTTGCAAAATTTTCAGTTCACCATGTGCTGCTACCTGCTAGATACGATCTAAAGGAACCAAAGGTCCTATTGTCAGCAAATTCAATGAGAAATAACAAATAATGTAAACTATGTAAGATCACTTTTGATACCTCGCCAGTCTGTGCAAAACAGCTATAGATGTAATTGTCATCCATCCAGAACTGGAGATCTCCGATCCAGAGGGTTCTAACCTCATCAGACCCGCTGGAGGGAGCGGCGGCAGCTTGTTGAGGCACCGCCACGCCGTACTGCTGAGATAGGGAAACAGTGGGGATCTGAGATGGTTGCTGGCCCCACATCGCCTGAGGGGGCTGTTGGTATTGTGTTGGCATCGGAGGAGGAATCGCGCCCCACTGCGGCGGCGCCACTCCCTGAGGCGGCACCGGACCAGCTCCTCCTTGTGTCATACCTCCAGCTCCTTGTGGCATCATCTTGATCTAAGATATGGAAGGAAAAGAAAAGACAAGAAAACGAGTCGAGAAGATGATGAGAAACCCTAACCCTAGAAAAATAGGTGAGAGTTTCCGAAGAGAGAGAAAGAGAGGCGGCGATAAAAGAGAGATATGGGATAGCGTATTTATGGAGGCGATAAAAATCATAGAACTTCTGGAGAGGACCAATGTGTAATTTTAAGTTTTATCGACGTGTTCTTCCTAATTTTCTTCGAGGTCTAAGTTTAGAAAATAGTTCGTTCGTGACTAGAAGCCGACGAGGCAAGACAGTATCCTATCCTATTCGCATCCTATGCGCGCAGCGTGCGGTGCGCTGTTAACTTAATCGTTAGATTAAAAATCAGTGCTCGTCATCACAGACATAATTAAAAAAATTATTGATTTTTAATTCGACAATTCAGATTAACATGTATAGAACGGGCACAAAAAATTGTGCACAGAAAATTTCATTTTCGAGAAAACGATCATCTATTATAATTAGTCCCATCTTTACATCGCATGTATTTTGGTTCATAATCAAAACTAATTTTATAGAAAAATATATATATATATATATATATATATATATATGATCATATACTCGTATATATCTTCGTTCTGAAATACTAATTTTTGCCAAAGTTTCTCTTTCAGTTCCAATATAGAAACAATGATAACTAAATAACTTTCTTTTACTTTTTTTCTCGTTCAGAATCAGAACTAATTTTACAGAAAATATATAATTATGAATAATGTTTCGTAGATACCACATTTGATTTCAATTATTGATATCGATTTTATTATGCACATTTAGTTGAGTTATAATTCACATTATTTGAGTTATTATGCATGTTATACCATAACTATTTCAGTACAAAAAATAACATGTATAACTATTTCATTACAGAAAATAAATGTATAGTAACTCAAATAATATGCACTATAACTTAACTAAAGGTGCATAATAAAATCAACAACATATATAACTATTTCATTACAAAAAATAACATGCATAATAATTCAAATAATGTGCATGATAAATTAACTAAATGTGCATAATAAAATCGATATCAATAATTGATATCAAATATGATATCTACGTATCAGCTTCCTATAATTATATTGTTTGGACTAACTCTTTACTCGTATATATCTTTTTTATCACGTTTAGAAATATCCGACAGATTTCATTAAAATCACAATATTCTTACAACTACTCGTATATCTTCGTTCGGAGTTACTAATTTTCCTGAAGATTCTGACTAAACGAGTAAAAAATGAAAGAATTGTAACCAAATAAAATTAATTTAACAAATTTTATCACAAAACACTTCCAAACAAAAGAGAGCAATGTGAAGCCAACCAGATCGTTCGGCAACTGCAGTAGTTCTTTTCAGTTTCTTTTAACTAGTTTTTTTGTTACTAGTAATCGTACTCGTGTCAAGCAACGGAAGACATTATGAACGAAAAAAATCATTTAAATTGCGTGTTGATCAAATACTATTTTTGTGTGTATCACATTTTTTTGAATTATTCGACGCATATTCAAAATTATGTGTTTTTGTCAATTAATTGTATTAAAAATAGATGCTTGAAGAAGTGATTTTACAATTTTTTCGCGCGTATTTATCTTTCAACTACATAACAATATAACATATACATGCACTGCGCAATAATTTCATTTAGACGATGATTATCTAGATATCACCGTTGTAACGGTAAGAGTTAATTGGAAAAATCGGAAAAATAGAATGCAAGACTAATTTCGAGTATATTGCCTCTAACGGTAAGAGTTTTTTTTTTTTATTATTTTTTTATGACAGCATCCGCAAACAAGGCAGCCAACTTCCATTAATAGAAAGTAAAAAATTACAAAATATGTTTTTCAACAGAAAAAAAAACGGTACATAAGTTGTGTACCATTCTTTTGTTGGATTTATTTACACAATTCTCCTTCAAAAAACTAAAAACTACCTAAACTTGTCTTTGTATCCTCTCATCGAGGTGCATTGAAACCTTGTAGTTGCCCTTTATTTAACTAATCAAAATTCCTGAACTCTTTACCAGTTCCTTAAAAGAAACAAACAAACACCTTTCATCACCAAAAAAAACTAATAAAAACATCCAGACTTCTAACAAACAAAATAAAGCAAGATGGCAGCTATGAGAACTCTCTCTTTATTCATCTAATAAATCTTCATCTGTTGAGTTTGATTCTTGCTCAACTTCTTCCCCTTCCCTATCATCTATTACCTGCACAATTGCATCTGCCAACCTTTGTGTTGAAGATGCCCTATTTAAATTCACACTTTGTGAAGGACCTACTGTCCAAAAATCGTACAACTTCATTATCAAATTATATATAGTATATGCACTCCTTAAATTCTTTGATTGAAAGATAATATTGTTTCTCTCAATCCATAATATCCATATTGTAGCTGAAAATAGTGCACCCCATTGTTGAAAATGATAACCATAAACTTTCAATTGTTGATGTGTCAACTTGAAATTGTGCTAAATTACCATACTTAAATTTTAACCATATTTGAGCACTTAAATGACAATTTAAGAACATGTGTTCTACAGACTCTAAATGTTCTCCACATAATACACAATTTAATTGTGTTTGAATTCCCCTTTTTATTAAATTATCTCTTGTAAGAATTTTATTGTTCAAAACCAACCATGTGAACAATTTGAATTTTAAGGGAATTTTTAAATTCCATACTGTATATTTCATATTAACTACTATGCCACCATGATTAAGAAATTTATACATAGATTGTACAGAAAAAATGCCATTAGTCTCTAAGTTCCATTTTGAGGAATCAGTCTCATTAGTAAAATTTATATTATTTAGAATTCTACAAATTTCTTCCTTTTCTGCCCTCATGCTGTTTGACACCCCTCTACTTAAATTTAGATTAATATTTTCATTATTCCAAATTTTATCCATTGTAATACTTTCAATCTTAGCCTTCTTGTAAACTAAGGGATATTGAACTTTTAAAGCACAACTATTTATCCAAATGTCATTCCAAAATTCTATTGTTTTTCCATTTCCTACTATTCTGGTATTGTTTATTTGTACTAAATTATATACCTGACTAACTCCTGACCAGAAAGGGGATGCCTTTGTATTAAATTTGTTATACTTTATTATAATTATTTCCTTCCATATACTATTATGCGGCTGATATAAATACAACCAAGCTCATTTGCACAATAAGGCTTGATTCATCTGAAAAACATTCAAAATCCCCCATCCTCCAAATTCTTTTTTCCTGCATAACCTTTCCCATCTAACCAAAGAAATTTTCCTCTTGTGTCCTTGACTTGATCCTGACCATAAAAATAATCTTCTGATCTTATCTAATTTGTTCCATACCCACTTAGGCATTTTATAAATAGATATATAGTATAAAGGTACAGAAGTTAACACTGAGTTTAGCAATATCAATCTACCCCCTAGAGACAACATTTTACCTTGCCATTTTGGTAATTTTTGAGATACTTTTGATATTACATTTAACCAATCTGACTTGTTTGGCTTCTTCCAATGAAGTGGTTGGCCTAAATATTTAATTGGTAATTTTCCAACCTTGCATCCTAGATTTTCTGCAAAATATTCTCCCATATGTGTTTCTAAATTTAAAGGAATAATCTCAGTTTTGTTATAATTAATTTTTAAACCTGAAAGTCCTTCAAATGTTTTTAAACACCATTTCAGATTTTGTACCATAAAATTTTCAGCTTTAATAAAAATCAATGTATCATCCACATACTGAAGATTCATTATTTGGTTTTCATCCTTCATCTGTGGACCTAAACCACTAAAATGATTTTTTTCAATTCCCAATTCCAACATTTTTGATAATGAATCTACAGCTAAGATAAACAAATAGGGTGATATAGGATCACCTTGTCTCAATCCCTTTTTACATTCAAAAAAACTACTTAATTGTCCATTTACTAATGTGGCACTGTGTCCTTTATACAAGATTTTTTCAATCCATACTATCCATTGCTCATGAAACCCTCTGTCTCTTAGAGTTTTAATTAAGAAATTCCAATCTACATTATCAAAAGCCTTTTGAAAATCTAATTTGATTAATAACCCTTGTTCTTTGCTTCTATGAACTGAATGTAATACTTCATGTGCAGCTATAATACTCTCCATAATATTCCTACCTTGTAGAGAAGCACTTTGATTCCTACTAATAATTCTGACTAAAATATTCTGCATTCTGTTAGCCATAACCTTTGTGAAAATTTTAAAACTGCAATTTATCAAGCTTATAGGTCTAAATTCATTTATTGTATTTGCATCTTTACTTTTTGGAATTAACACAATGGCTGCTCTATTTAATTTGGATATATCTAACGGTAAGAGTTAATTGGAACCAGGGCAGGGAAATGAAAGTAACGGTGAGAGTTAATTGGACCCAGGGCAAATTGACAAAAATATTAGAAGGGAATTTCGAGTAAACTTTTTCGATTTTAATTTTAATAAGTAAATGAATGGTAAAAAGTGAAGATGAAAAAAATTATTTTCTAATTTTTGTCAAATTTATAATCACAAATCAGAATGCAACAGAACATATATCATGGCGCAACATTTTGACACTGTTCATTCCCACAGTGCAACGAACAGTGTTTTCACTGTTCATGCTACAGTAAAATTACTATAGCATATATATTTTTTTACAAAATTTCCTCGGCTTTTGTTTTTCCTTTCTTTTGCTGCTGCCACCTTTTTTTTTGCTGCTGCCACGTTTTTTACTGCTAGAATGTCTGAGACATCCACGTCTAAATTACTGCATTATCCCAATCCGTTTTTTCACTCGACGTTTTTTTGGTGCCGCTCATCCCAGTGCTAACTCTAGCATATTAGTGTTTTCACTGCATGATGCTTCACTCCACAAACTATAGCATAACGTTTTTTTCCCCAGCTTTTGTTTTCACTGTTCACGCACAGGAAAATTTAGACAGGAATCACGCAAGACTAATTTCTTTTTTCTTTCTACCACTTCCGTAGTTCTGTTTTTTGCGTCTGTTTCTTTGGTTGACGCGTGCCGTCGCTATTTTATTTGCTTTGTTTCTTTAGTTCGGCTGTTTTGTTGCTGTTTTCCTCCGTTGTTTTCTTGTTGTTTGGTTGCTGGTCTGTACTCATGACTCATGTCGGATATCGCATGACGAACATCAGTCATAACGCATATCGCATATCACATGACGCACGACGCATGATACATCACACACATGTAGCATGACGGATGACACTTGGCGCATGATGCATGAAGAATGTCACATGAGGCATGGCACATGACGCAGAACACAAGACGCATGACACATGGCGCATAACGCATGATGCATGCCGGATGCCGCATGTTGCATGATGCATGATGTATCACCCATGGCGTGAGACGCATGACGCAAACCACATGACGTATGATAATTCACGCATACCGCATGAATGACCACTCTTTCATTTTTATCAACATACTTATGTCTCATCGGCCGCCACTGTTCATAGTTTTTCAGTTCTTTCCTGCCATTACTTTTTTCATATTAATTAAACGATTTATTATAATTTTATTATTGTAATACGAATGTTTAAATTTTAACTTTTTCACGCGAAACACGAGGACTTATGTATAGTAAAATTCACGTCCCATCCATTTTCTTTCCATTTACAGCCTAAACTTTTCGCATTTTCATCTCAAATTTAGAACTGAAGCGGGAATAATCGCGAAAAAGAGAAATGGCGGGGATCAAGTAAGAACACAAAATTTCGAAACGCCACCTTCTTCCCAATCTCTTTCCTTCTCAATGCCTCTCTAATGGCGGATTTTCCTTCCTTCTCTCTGGGCCTCGGTTTGAGTGATGATGAAGAAGAACCAAATCGCAAAGATTGCGATGTAAATAAGCAACAACCTAGCGTACAGGAGCAAGAATCCTATTTCCCTTCTTTCGATCTGTTTTTTGACGAAGAGGTGCTCGATTTTGATCAGATAAGAGCACCAGATCCATGTCTTGATCGTGAAGAACCTCGACCTTTCAAGCGCTTGAGAAGAGGAAGCTCTACTGTTTCTTCTACCACTGACACTGTGACGCCGCCTAGGGTTTGTTTGTCAGAGAAAGAACCTAATCGGACAGGTGAAGTTCATGGATCAGGTATTTTCTCTAGTCCGGTTGATGACATTGAAGAGTTTTCTGAACAGGAGACCCAAATTCAAGGTTAGTATACTCCGGATTTACATAAACTTTAGGTTCAGAAAAGGTAATATAAGAGTCTGTGTTCGTGCCACACAAAAAACTTGCATTTTAAAGTGTACTGCTAGTTATTTTATTTGCACTTTGGCATGATTACAATTTAGACTCAAAACACTGGTGTCACTGAAAAGGTTACCAGTGATACACTGTATTAATTTTGAAATCTTTGCCTGACTTGATTTCAAGATCTATTATGGTCAGAAATGGACTCGATGCAGTAATTGAAAGAAACAAGAAAAAGAAATATAAGAATTTCTACGGAAAGTAAGAAAGTTCTATCATGCTTATTGGTGAAGACCAGTTTTATTAATACTTGTCTTACATTTTACATTTCCTTTTGCTACTGTTTTAAGGCATTCAAGACTATTTCCTTTTTTAATCAAATGTGTAAGTTGGTAACCCATCTATGCTTGAAAAAAGAAACAAGAGAGAGAGAGAGAGAGAACTGAGGTCATCTTTCCATGACAAAATCATGGGAATATTTGACTTCCTGATACCTATTTGGCCAATAAGTATATCAAGGAACTGCTTGAATAAAACAATCTGAAGCCAAATAAATGAAAAACGGGTGCCAAGTCTGATACTAAATTCTTAGACCCATTAATTGAACCTTTGAAATTGTTCTCTCATAGATGCCAGCACTTCTCCTCTTTCTTCTGGTTCACTTATCAATTCAATTATTTTCTAGCAGATGGATACATGCGAAGTGCAATCAAAGATGCTTCGAGCTGCTCCAAAATGTCACTACGAAATCAAGGGGTTTTGACAAGCCAATCGACAACCAAATTCAAAGCCAAGAAAGCCACTCCAAATTCAATTTCTTCCACCTTGTCAAATCTGGATAAAAGTGACAAAACAAAGTTGTTACCAAAACTAGCCATCAGCCTGATTAGAAAGATCCATGTACTTGATACAGATTCTGATTCTGATAACTATTCTGATTTTGGTTTTGACCAACAGAAGAAAGAAGCAAAGGTGGTTGAGGGGAAGAAAAAATCAAGCGTGGCTACACCGGCTTTGGATGAATTTTGTAAAGAGTATTTTGGGTCGAAGAAGGACCTAAATGCTGCTCTGAAGACAGATGAGCCTGGTACTAGCGCTTGCAGTTCTAGAGTTTTTGACCCAGTAGAATTCACCAAAGATTTTGAGGATATTTTGCCTAAAGAGGGCTCATCCAGCGAATTTTCTAATAAATATGTTCCTTGTTACAAGTATTTTGATCATTATGATGCAAGGATAAGTGCTCTAGTGAGAGAAAGGTTGCCTCATTTTACACCTATTGGAATGGTAAATGGCATGGCCAATGGACAAAGTAGAAGAGAAAACTTTGATTACATGTGAGCCTACCTACACTGCCTACTAACTTCTTTTCCTCCACATAACATAATTTAATAGTTTATAGATGGAACTTTTTAATCCCTTTCAACACTATAAACTGTTGTTTTGAATCAATGATTTTTTTATATTTTTAACTAAGCGCTTTTGAGTTTTGATTAATGTAGTTAGGTTCCGTGTAGTTGTTAATTTGTCAAAAGAACCTTTCCTCATCAAAATGACTACTTGAAATGCAAATTTATGAAGAAAGTATTTAGTCTTTGAAATCTGAAATTGTTAGTATTTTGATAGGCAACAAGTTAATCTAAAGGAGAGTGCTAAATCCCGAAGGTCAAAGAATACAGGGCAAAATGATTCTACTCCGACAGATGTTGGTAAAAGAAGAGTCCAAGCTGATGGTAAAAAGGCTGGACATTGGTTGACACAGGATGGTAAAAAGGTTAATAAAACCAACTATCTATATGGCACAACATTATTCTTTGCTTGTCCTCAAGTATTGTTACAAAAGCTAACTTCTCATCTATACTAACTCCAAAACATGCTTGAGTTTTGAAACAAATTTCCTACTTTTATCTGTCACCCTAAATTAAGCTGAAGTAGAACATAATAAATTTAAATGTTGTTCTACATGCTTGTATGGTATGGTTTTGATTGACTTGGGTCATTAATCCTTTGTATTGCATTTTGACTTGGTTTTACCAATTGATATTATTTGAAAAGCATTCATTGTTGTTTGCAAACATACTGATAAAATGTTCAGTTCAATTTACATTGAAGACCAAAATTTATTAAATAGGAGGGATCACTTGAATTTTCATCTGGTGAACCGTGTCCATATGTTATTTCACAGTTTGTGTTTTTTTTGTATCATTACTTCAGATTTACGTGACAAAAGATGGGAAAGAGATGGCTGGCCAGCTTGCCTATAGACAGTATCGAAGGGTAATATATGTTTAGACTATATGTCTACTCTAAGCATTATTCCATTAGAAGTAATGTAGAGTAACATAACATTCAATCTATTGTCTTGGTGCTCTTAATTTAGGAGAGTGGAGCAAAGTTTCGCAAGGGCAAGGGCAAGGCAAAGAAGCAAGGAACTGGTAACAAAAAGAGAGGGAAACAATAAGAGGCATGGGTGAAATGGTAAATGACAAATGTCTATTTGAAAGTATTATGTTGTGACATGTTGTATATTACGGGAAGCATCATATCAGTTACCTTGTGCTGTTGTGCAAATCAATCTGCCATGCTACTGTTACTTTAACAGTCATTATTGCAAACTAGAAGAAACCATGCAAAAAAGGAAAGGAAACCTATGCCCTATTGTAGTGCTAGGAGGTGAATCTCTATGAATGTCTGAATTCTTGTTTATTTCTTTTGTTACTTCTGAAGCATTGTTTCAATAGTCCATATATGTTCTCTTTCTTTCTTTTTTTCCCCAGCAGCTGTCGAACTAATTCATAGCATATGTTTTTGCTTACATGAAGAAGCTATCCCAGTGCATGGAGGCCAGTTATAAAAATAATAGTTTAGGTTGGCTAAGATATCCAGCGTTGGTAAAATCTTATAGGCTCAGTCGCTCAGAATTTGGTTGAGTTGCTTTGAAAATTGTAACGGTTGCTGAATTCTTTTTTTTTTTTTCTTTTGGGTAAGATTCGCGCAGCGAGTCGTCATTTGTGGCGACTCCTACGACTTGGAAAGAACAATGTCGTCAAAGGTTCTCCTTTTAAAGTTTGTATATTGAATCGAATTAATTTGTTTTGCAAAACTTCTTAAAATGCGTCAGTCATCTATAGATTGCCAAGATAACAGATGGTCGCCATAATCTTCTTCTTCCACATGAAATTCGGCATTTCGTCCTACATGTGATGTGACTAAAAGTGAAGTATATTGTTTTTTCAAAAAAAAAGGTGAAGTATATTGGAAAAAAAAATGATATGCACAAGATATTGATATGTAGTTAATTGTTGTTTTGTAGATACATTAAATTATTTACTAGAGAGGTGAGATCTTGACAATGAATTTTATATAAATTTGAGAACAAATCAAATAGAAACGAAATTATATAATATTCTTAAAATTCTAAATGATTCTTCAATTTTCATGTAATTTTGATGTCATTTAGAAAGATCATCAAATATGAATAGTTGTAAATTTCATGCAACTTAAATGGTCTTGGATGAAATATCAAATGACATCATTGCATGAAATTTAAAACATAAGCAATCTATAAGTTAAAGAACATTTATATAATGATTTTTGTTTAATATTTTTTTGGAACTTATTGGAAAATTCTATTGTCAACTGTTAAAAATTAAAACAAATAGCAGAATTTTTGCCGTCACCTAGAGGCCGACAAGCTAATATTTCTTAAGTACTGACCTAACAGTTTTTTTAATTGAAGAAATAAAATTCTGGATAATTTCACTGTAATTTAGAAGGCTTGTGTGCCAATTTAAATACAACTTATTGAAGGATTAGTCCCCGTATCAAGCCATTTGAAAATTAACGATTCAGTTTTATCAATAGTTGATTACTGACTCAATAATTCTCAAATTGCATCATCAAATTTGATTCATTTAACTCATTGGTTATCACTGCCTTTTAATTTCTCGATGAAGTTATTACTCTGAGATATAAATTTAATATTCAATTTATTTTGTATATTATTTTATTATTCGCTTTAAATGTTACCGGCATGACAAATAACTAGAGGTGGCAATTGGGCGGGTCGGGCGGATTTCGGTCGGGCCGGGTCGGGTCGTCGAGTGTCGATAATTTTCGGGTCACAAGTCGGGTCGGGCGAGATCGGGTCGGGCCACGGGTCGTCCAGTGCCGACAACTTTCGGGTCACGGGTCGGGCCTCGGGTCGAGCGACATCGGGTCGGGCCTCGAGTTGACGAGTGTCGACAATTTTCGAGTCACGGGTTCAGTCGGGCGACATTGGTTCGGGCCTCAGGTCGACGAGTGCCGACACCCTTGAGGTCACGGGTCGGATCGGGCGACATCAGGTCGACAACTTTTAATACATGAATTTTAGCCAAAGTGACATCATATATTAATTTAGTTTTTTCTATTATTTTCTTCATCCAAATGAGCTGATGAATCAGTATCATTAATTGAAATTTCTTAATTTATTATCCAATTTCTTATTATAAAGTATAAACTATAAACACATTTTTATATTTGTTTTATAACCTGACATCGGGTCGGGTCAGGTTTCGGACTTTCGGGTCGACATGTATCGCTTCAGATTGGTTACGGGTCATCTCAGGTCGGGTCGGGTTTCGGGTCCACATGTGTCGCTTCGGATTGCGTCACGGGTCGAAGCAGGTCGAGTCGGGTCGGGTATCGGGCCCACGGGTGTCGCTTTTGATCGGGTCACGGATCGAAACAGGTCGGGTCGGGTCTCAAGTCCATAGGTGTCGCTTCAGATCAGGTTGCAGGTCATGTCAAGTCGGGTCGGGTCTCGGGTCTCTATGTGTCGATTCAGATTGGGTTACGGGTCATCTCAGGTCGTGTCGTGTCGGGTTATGGGTCAACCTTTGTCGCGTAAGATCGGGTTACGGGTCGTGTCGGGTCGGGTTGGGTCGGGTTACGGTTCAACCGTTGTCGCATAAGATCGGATTACGGATTGTATCAGGTCGGGTCGGGTTCGAATTAGTTTGACTTTCTAACAAATCAGGTCTGGTCGGACTTGGATCAAGTCGGGTCGAACGAGTTTCTCTGATCGGGTTGGGTTCTGCCACCTCTACAAATAACTCAATTAAGGCGAATCATAAAATACTCTGTAAAATTAGTTGAATAATAGAGTCGTTCAGATAACATAATTAATTTAATATCAATTATAAAATTAATATCATCTTATAATGGAACTAACAAACCATCTTATAATGTTTCACAGCATCTGCTTGCACAGTAAAAATTCTAAAAAATTTGTAAAATTTGATCTCCAAGAGAATTATAATATGAATATCAAATTCAACGATTTGAAAATGTATGGGTCGATTTGATAAATTTGTCCTACTAATTTGGGGGTTCGAATCGGATGACGCACATCACCCTCTAACAATCTCTCCAGCACACAGCAATTTCTTCACTTCATTAGTGTGATGTGTCACTAATTTTGTGGATTCTTCTGGTGTGTGTTGTTTGGTAACTACTTAATTCACAGTTCACATCTTTACAAGTAACGGAGGATACGACCAGAACGGGCTTTACAATTCCATTTTACCCTTTTATGTTGCTGTAGTTCCCTACGACCCTACAGCTCGAGGAATCCAAATCCTGTAACAAGGGCAAAATAGTAACTTTCAACCTCGGAAATTAACTAACTACGGTTTCCAAACCCCAACAAACAAATAGTAACTTCAAATGTTCTCTCTCGTCTGTTTTGTGTAGATACAGTAAATATGGAGATCGTTTCAGTGTTATATCTTAAATCTCTGGTTAATAATGGTAGTTTCAAGCACATTTCAATGCGATCAATTATCAATGTCCCTTTATTTGAGAATTGAGATGCAACTTGTGAAGCGTGCAGGCAACCAGTCATTGCAGTTCAAAATTGAATCTTGCAAAAGGAATGTTCTTTAAATAATGCCTGTGTTTTCCCAGTGACAGATCCATTATAAATTCTAAATTTAACCAAACAGTAAAAGATCTTATCTGCAAGCACATTATATTACTCCATGTAGCTGGTTAGATCATGCTGCAGATTGCCAATTAATAGACCATTATGTTGTGAAAACCCTGTACTTTTAATTTACTTACTATATTAAATGGCTTGCTTGTCATTAGTTTTTCCACATAATTGTTGTCTTAAGTTAATAAGCAGTGCCTGAAATGTACAGCTAAGGGCTATCTAGCAAGATAGCTGGATTGCAAATTAATATATTGGATTCACACTTTAGAATCAATTGTCATTCAGAGCAACCTTTCAAAATTTGAAAGTTTCACCTCTATAGCATGCATTAATTTAACATTTGAAGAAAATAACTGATTTTAATTTTCTTTCTGGTTGTTTTTCTTTTTGTTTCAGGTAATACCAAGGCATCTTCATGTGCAGCTACTCAAACCAACCAACCAAAGCTTCACCAACATTTCAAAAACTGAGATTTCTAGCCCCAATTCAGTCTTAGACCGCACAAATTGTGATTTTAACAAGGTAATTTTGAAATTTACTTGTGCTTGTAATTTATATATTGGGATTAAGTTAGAATAATAATTTGATTTACTGCTGTTATCTCCAAGGAATTTTGTAATTTTCTGAGTGAGGTCTAGGTTGCATAATTCCAAAGTAAAGCTTTCTTTCGAGTATAGCAATTTCATTGTCAATTGCATCATTATTTGCTTCAATCAATACCATGGACATGTACTCACCAGTCAAAGGACTCTGCAGTTACTAGCAGCACAGCACAACTCAACTACAAATATTTCGAATCCAAGCATTGTAGTACAAGTTAAAAGCTTGATTGGTCATCACAAAGTGATCCAACTGCAATCTTACAATTGCCTTTCTTGAAGAAAGAAAGCCAGAGAACCCATAGTTCGTTCCAACAAACAGATTGCTGCATCATTATTTGCTTCAACCAATACCATGGACATGTACTCACCAGTCAAAGGACTCCGCAGTTACTAGCAACACAGCACAACTCAACTAAAAATATTTCGCATCCAAGCATTGTAGTACGAGTTAAAAGCTTGATTGGTCATCACAAAGTGATCCAACTGCAATCTTACAATTGCCTTTGTTGAAGAAAGAAAGCCAGAGAACCCATAGTTCGTTCCAACAAACAGATTGCTGCATCATTATTTGCTTCAACCAATACCATGGACATGTACTCACCAGTCAAAGGACTCCGCAGTTACTAGCAACACAGCACAACTCAACTAAAAATATTTCGCATCCAAGCATTGTAGTACGAGTTAAAAGCTTGATTGGTCATCACAAAGTGATCCAACTGCAATCTTACAATTGCCTTTGTTGAAGAAAGAAAGCCAGAGAACCCATAGTTCGTTCCAACAAACAGATTGCTGCATCATTATTTGCTTCAACCAATACCATGGACATGTACTCACCAGTCAAAGGACTCCGCAGTTACTAGCAACACAGCACAACTCAACTAAAAATATTTCGCATCCAAGCATTGTAATACGAGTTAAAAGCTTGATTGGTCATCACAAAGTGATCCAACTGCAATCTTACAATTGCCTTTGTTGAAGAAAGAAAGGCAGAGAACCCATAGTTCGTTCCAACAAACAGATTGCTGCATCATTATTTGCTTCAACCAATACCATGGACATGTACTCACCAGTCAAAGGACTCCGCAGTTACTAGCAACACAGCACAACTCAACTAAAAATATTTCGCATCCAAGCATTGTAGTACGAGTTAAAAGCTTGATTGGTCATCACAAAGTGATCCAACTGCAATCTTACAATTGCCTTTGTTGAAGAAAGAAAGCCAGAGAACCCATAGTTCGTTCCAACAAACAGATTGCTGCATCTTATCTGAATCTGAATGCAAAGAAAATGCCAACTACTGTAGTTTGAGCAGCAATAACTCGGATTCATAAATAATGCCAGCGGGCTGGTGGCCTAGTGGGCACTGGCTCGTCCTGAGAAGGTCGAGGGATCGAACCCTCGTGGCATAAATAAGGGATCTGAAACAAAGTCCTCCAAAAAAGAAGAAGCAATAACTCGGATTCATAACTTAAACAGCTTCATCTTATCTGCATCTTAAACAAAAATGCCTTTGTTTCTCCCCTTCTTTACATCCAGTTACATTAATAACTTATTCACCTATATATCTTCAACTGCAGATAGATTCAGCTGAGAAAGTTACAAAGTGGGACCCAGAAAGTGCAGATTCATCAGCAGAGGATGCATACAAACTTGCAAACCAATTAAACCTTACAGAAAACCCAAATGACAGAAACATAGTTTTGGATCTCCAACTAGAACTCGAACAAGCCCGTGCCAAGATAACCAAACTTGAAGCTGAGAAGAGTAATGCAAAGAAGAAAATTGACAGTTTTTTGAATAAAATTTCAGAAGATAAGGCTGCTTGGCGTAAGAGAGAGCATGAGAAGGTTAGAGCTATAATAGATGATATGAAGGCTGAGGCGCTGAGCTTGAAAAAGAAAAGAAAAACCGAAGGAGGTTAGAGGTTCTAAATTCAAAACTTGTAAGAAAAGAAAAATCGATTGATGGGTTGATTTACGAGCCGCCTCGTGATCCTGAAGATATCATTACCATTTTTGAAGAGCTCAAAGGGATTTCCTGTTGTAAAAATAGCCCAGTTAAAGACCCTGAACCCAAAATCCAAGTGGGAAGTCCTGAGACGGATATATTTCTAGAGAAAACCAAAAAAATGTTTGGAAGTGGGATTTCAGATGATGAGAGTGAAAATGAGGAGGTGACCAGTCGGGAGACAATTAGCAGAACTGGAGAGGGGTTGGGCTCGAGCAATTCAAATGGAGGAAGCGAGTCCTCAGTCAATAACCAAAAAACCTGCGAAGATATTCACAATGCAGCAAGTGGAATTGATGAGATAGACCAAATAGATTCACCTGATAACAAAAGGCAACCGAGAAAAAAAGAATCAGCAATTTCAAGACTACTGTGGAAACCTTCTCGTCAGAAAAACCAAGAGATCGATGAGTTGTTGGATCCTAGGATTCCCAACGCCAGGATTTCTAATGCAAGAACCTCAGTCGGGAACTACTCACAGGAAGCGGGTTTGCATGAAATTGGACCGAGTCCTGCACAAAGCCTGGGGGACCATTGGAGTGTCGCCGGATTCTATGAATTTGCAATACCCAAGGGGTTTTAGAGGTTGTATTGAGTGCCCACGTGGCATGCAACAGAAGCACAGTTTGAAGGCAAAACTAATGGAGGTTTAGAAATGTATTCTCATTTCATAATTTTGATGTAATTGCTTTTCTTTTCAGGTAGAGAGACGTTTAGATTCATATGTTGTTAGCATGTAGCACAAGACAATGGCAACTTGTATCCTGTATCAATGTTAATTGAAATAGTCTCCTTTCAGAATTATTCCTTCAAGCTACTAACAAATTAAAAGCTGGCGTTCAAGTTTTGGTATTGATCTACTTCCAAAAAAAGGTTTTGGTATATTGATATAGCAAATTGTTAATGGCCTAGTAGTTTAGAGATAGCTATGGTAGCTAATTAGAATAATTGCAATAAAAGTACGAGTTTAAACTTTCATTAGCACAAAGTTTATACTTCGCTAAGAAATTTTTAGTAATAAAAGATGGGGGTTTAAAAAACCTCTATATGTCCAAAAATTGATATAGCAAATAAATACGTTTCTGTTTTGTGAAACAGATAAACCTGTTTACCATTGTCCCATGAAAATATTGAATCTATATGCCACGCAATAAAGGATCATCTCTCCCACAAATATAAAATATTGGACAGAAGCACTGTGTAGTTTGCGGTACCGTTTACGTGCATTCGGATTTCTCAATCGTCTTCGTCGAAGGAATTAGTTTTATTATTGTAGGAATTATTTATGTAACAATATGAAATTTGTATTGAACATGCTCGATCCGGAATTATGTATTTGAAAAAAAATTAGTTTCTAATTATTTATGTGTATTTGATTTTTTTGTCTAAACTCACTAATGGAGACGGCGAGTATAAGATTTAAAAATACAAAAAAGCTAATCTTGCTGCTGGTATTTGCGAGTTTAACTTCTATCATTTTTTTAATCGTCGGGAAATACAAATTTTTTTGGTAAACTCGCCACCAAGAATTTGCGAGGATAGCATTTTAAATCGTCTAAACTCACTAATGGGTAGGCGCATCTGTTTTCCCGATTAGAATTGTTTATTTTAGTTAAGACATTTGTTGACATTTATTATGAGGTTTGATAACACAAACCAAATTTTAGAAACGGTTTAATTGACCAGGTATCAATGTGTCTCAAGTTCTATGAAAGATCAAAATGTTTAGACTCGCCCCACCTAAACTGACCTTGATTTAATTTTGTTCATGTCAAATTGTCAATGTTTCATTGTATCGACCTTTCTGAGTTAGACATATCACATACGTCATGCAGGTGTTTTGAATTCGATGCTATTCCTTCTCTTTTTTGAAATGTATTTATTTCAGTAAAATTGATGATCTATCACAGCCGCAGGTATATTTCTTTTTTAACTGGGGTAAATAACCTTCACAGTTTTATCCTCTCATTTATCTATTTTGAGTACAAATATTATGTTTTATGAAACAATAATTATTATTGTTAATATTATTTCATCACAATAGTTGTTAGTTATGGTTGGCTTCATTATCATTAATCGTTAATTGACTCAACCCATGTTATACAACTTTACAACACAACACAGTAGTTTCTACACGAAATGAGATCGCACACAATGACTTCAAACTTCTCTATATATTAAGCACTTTCGACGTTCACATTCGGCAATATCAAGATTGATTTATCAAATTTCGAAATAAAAATTAATCATAAATTGTCCTATCATGATTAATCGATGATGAAAATTTTATCTTCAACACATGCAGATACTATAATCTTACCACAGATAATCCACTCTCCTACCAATTATAAGAAAAATATTTTAACTTCAATAAATTTCTTTTGTTGTATAACTGATTTACATTAATTATATTTTTATTATTATCCTTCGTTACTACAGTACTCTTTAACCATATCTAATATTTCTTTTGAAGATATAATTGTATTAAAATACAACAATTTTATTACACAAGACCCATAACAACATACGGAACTGATACTAATATTATATTAAGACGTCCCAGTTTCAGATACAATTTTCTTATATTCAAAATTTAAATTACCTTTAAAATTCTTCACGTACAGAGCTCTAAATTAATTTAAATTTAAATTACCTTTATAAGAAACCTGTTGCTAGGAAACTAGGCACAACCTCTTTTCAGATTTGAAGAAGAATGCTTAACTTTGCAAATTATAACAGCCAGTTGCCTAATATTATATACAGTCCCGCTACATGAAAAATTAACTAAAGAAACATGAAATTTAACCCAAAAAAGAAAATTTTTTTTTTGCCTTAATTGTTCACTGCAGTTGACACCCTTGTACAATCTAATCGATGATAAATTGATAACAATTATAAAACCACAGACTAAGATGAATTTGATTCATAGAACACCATACTAAGCCAATTGTTCTAAAATAAATTAGCAAACATTAGCAAAACATTTGCGAGATAGCATGCTAATGAACCATTGTGAACTCATAATTTTCAGATCCACTAAAATTGCCAATTCATTATTTACAGTTACACATTGCTTTGCTTGTACAACTTCGTATCCAAAACTTGTTTTCCACACATTGCGCAAACACCTAATGATAAGACCGAGATATCAAAGGTAGTTCAAGAAAATAAAAAAGTATTAATTAGATGTGTCAGTACTCTGCTAGAAGGACATGGCCAACTTCCAAAGGAATATATAATTGGTACTTATCAACAAAACGAGATCCAAATTGAAGAATAAAGACAAGAATACAATTGTTGGAAATTTTGGACAAATGATTTCACAACACAAAATATTCTTCCTCTTATACTTCACAACAAGATTAATTTATGACAGGTCCAAGTTTTTTGTTTGGATTTTCTGGCAGCAATGGAACTTGAGGTCACATAATGAAGTTCAGCAAGACAATTTCAATCACATGGAATCATGGTACCAGCAAAACATACCTTTGGAATAAGCACAGGTGTGACAGTACTTGCCATCCTGGTGAACTTGTTGTTTGCATATCACACACTTAGTGGTACCATATGGGGACCATCTATCCAACAATTAAACAAAAAGTTACATGAATAAGATCGAAATTATTTAAAAAAGAAAATCATAGAAATATGACAAAAGAAGTTCATTCGGCATATCATTCGATCATAACATTTCAAATCTTTCACTTTCAGCTTTCTTTTATTATAGTAATTAGATTAATTATTGTCCAACTGAGATGATCCATACGGAACAAGAAGTAACAAATTCTGTAACTCAGAACCTTACCCCCAACACCCAACACCCAACACCAATGAATAAATAAATAAACAGAAACAAAAGATCAACACCCAAATCCTTGGTTTACAAATTGACATATTGTCTGCTCAATCACAAATCCATCCCTAATTTGAACTGAACTATCAATCCTCAGCCTAAGATCACTAAAGTTCAACAAGAAATTGATCGATTAATCGACTTTTGAGAAAGAACAAACCTTTTCTTCTTAGACAGTAGCTTATTCTCATTAATCTTGCGACCACCGCTTTCTGTAGTGTTGCTCGCACCTTCCTTCCACTTGTCTGGTACGATCACCTTCCCCAATTTCTTCTCACCTGAAGAAAACACGTAGTAACAAAAAACGAAGGTTAGAAGACACAAGGAAGAAGGTTTAAAATTTTCTCCGATGCGAAATTGTTGCGGTAAGCTTCAATCGAATGCACAAATTGAAGAGCGAAAAGATCTTACACTTCGCACAGACCATCTCGTCTCTTCTACTACTAGTTAGGGTTTCTTGATTTGGGGGAAGAGGGAAAGCTTCGCGAAGAAGGCGAAAGGATTGGGAATGGAGAATTCGATATGAATGCAATTGGTTTCGACTCGATAAACCAACGGTTCGGATTAGTAATACCGAAACTCCCTGTGAATTATATTAGCAGTGGAGCGTTGATATTTAATCTGACGGTCCAGATAAATTTTTGTTGAGATCCGATCTTAATACAACGATTTAGATGCAATTTGTAGATTTTGAAGAAGAATAACCTGCTTTTTGAAGCCCACGTTGATTTGTTAAAATACGATCCAATATCATAATAGCCCAGATGTATGGAATTAACTTGTTGGGCCGAACCCGGTTTAACCCGAATTCCCTCCTAAAACCGCTCCCGTTTCGCAATTAAATCGCATCCAATTGCTCTGCGCTCGCCTGTCCTTCCCTTCCCTTCCCTTCCCTTCCCCTGGTTTTCAAAAACCTCATTCCCTCCCGTATTTGATATTTCCCCCCAATTTTTTCTGGAGCAATCATTTTCCCACCATTTCCTCCCCAATTTCTTTCTCCTTTCCCTAATCTCTCTCTCTCTCTCTCTCTCTCTCTTCCTATCTCCACCAGATCTTCCAACTATGAAGAAGCGACCTCTCTCTCTCAGAAGAGGAATCCACCACAGATTCCTCCGACCAGGTGCTCTTGCTCGGATGCGTGACAACAAGTTGACCTCTCTCTCCATACACCGATCTGCGCCGTTCGTTCTCATCTCTCCACCTCATCAGCAATCCACCGCTACCGCCTCCGATCAGCACCCAGCCGGTTCCCCTTGCTTCCTTGGGAACCGATTTGATGGACCAATTTGCCCCCAAAGAAAGAAGCTATCCGCTTCAAAGTATGTGTTGTTTGTACCATCATCTCCTAATCTAGCGGATGGGGTTGGGGCTACGGATCTGTTAGGATCTGATATGGTTGCTGCGCATTGATTATTTTAGAAGATTATTAGGTTTTTCTGTTTTTCTTGTGATTTTAGGCGCTCATGTATGATGCTTTTGTTGTATGATGTAAATTACTGGTTTTAAACTTATAATATATTAATGTGCTTAGTTCAAGAGGAAATCATGTCTTCTCCTGCTTGTCAAATTTGTTCTCCATTTTGTTCACTGATCGATTGGAATGTAAATAAAGAGTACATATGGGTAAAGAAGTTATCAAGTGTAAATGAGGAAAAATGTTGTGGGTTCATACATTGTAATCCAAAATAATTACAATTATGTGTTCTCCCTCCAAAGAAAAAAAAGAGAGAAAAACTGGGACTGTTAACTCTTGAATTGCAAACTTTTCCCCTTCTTCCATCTGGCGCCTTTTCACAACTAATTAATTGCTATCAAAGATCAAACTAAAAACATCTTCGAGTAATTTTTTCTTATAGCATTACTTCTTCAATACCCTGTGTTTGTTTCTTTGTGATGATGACACCAATATTGTTTAAATTTTAAAAGAAAATATTTCTAACACTGAAAAATTCATCAATCAGAGATCATTATTTGGTCTTCTCATGCGATTATTCAGATACTAAACTGATTAATGAGTCGAATAAGTTTTTTAAAATACATCGTCCACATCGAATAACCTGTTCAACTGAGTACCAAAAGACTTACCAAATAACACAATTTTATCAAAAGTTCTAACAGCCAGTTTTATCAATTAAAAATAACAATTTTCCCAAACTTCATTGCACAAGTCTGGTCCAGACAATGGTTTCACTGGTATAACCCTTCCCTCCAAGTTCTTTGCTCCACTGTCACCATCAGACTTTCTGTGCATGAAGTATGTTTTGGTAGGTCTTGAACATTCTGAGGAAATATAATGTGAAGTTTGAGATAAGATGAATATTTATTATTTTGACACCAATAATTAAGAATATTGATTATATATGTTACATCTGCTATCTATTCAGGTTTGAGCAATGTGTCTTTTAAGAACCATTTATCTTTGATGCAAAAAGAGCTTTGTTGTCAACTCCAAGCAAAGGGACAATCACTCCCTTTTATAGATAAACAAGATGAAGTGAGATCAGGAGCGGATTCATGATTTTCGTCAGGAGAGGAGAGGAAGATCTATAATTTTTTTTATAGGACAAAATTATGTACATTTTTAAATATACATAGTTATTTTGCCAAAAAAATGAAAAATCGTATAAATATATAAGATTATTTTGTAATTTTTTTTCTAGAGGGCGCTTGCCCCCTGGCATACACTGGATCTGCCCCTGAGTGAGGTGACAAGGTGATAAAACTAAAGTTAAAAACAAGAATTTGTATACTTGGATCAATGATGAGGGGGTTCAATATAATCATACTGGTATGATCTGGGAGATAAAGGTTGCACAAAAGATTAAGATTTTTTATGATTGTTGATGAAAGGCAAGATTCTGATTAAAAGTAATCTGATAGCTCAAGGATGACAAGGAGATAGTTCATGTGCATACTGTGTACATTTAGAAACCATAAACCATCTTTTCTTTCGATGCCAACACTCTCAAAGAATTTGGGTTCATATTTGATCAATTTTCCATAAATACTATTAAGTCTTAAATCATTCAATATATAATCTGTGCAATTACACCTTGAGTTTAGATAAACACAATCGTCAATTTATCATTTTAGTGTGTGTTGCTACTGTTTGGATTATGTGGCTGGATAGGAACAAAATGTGTTTTCAGGAATTACATGAAACTTCAATGAGATCTTTCATGGCTACTTTGATTGCTTTACTCCAATACTGGACAACAACATGACCAATTCAGCTGCATGAACAACTTGCTGGTTGGAAGAATGCAAGAGAGGGCAGTAGAAGACTAGATAGGGCTGTTCATCGAGTCGAGTTCGAGCGAGTCGATCCCAACTCGAACTCAAATCGGTAGTTATTCGAGTTGAGCTAACTCGAGTAATCAAGTCCCATTCGAGTTCAAATGCCAACTCGTACTCAACTCGGATTTTACTCGAGCCAACTCGCAACTCGTATTCAACTCAGTTAAAAAGTTTCTTTTATAGTTTAAATAACTCAAATAGCTCAACTGAGCTCAAATCAGCAACTCAAATAACTAATTCACATATCAGCTCAATTAGCAATTCATAATAAGATTAAGCTAAAATAGCAACTCAATTCAGAAGGTCCAAATAGTTTAAATTGGACAATATGCTAACTAAATTTGGAAGACCCATATACAAAGGCCCATATACGAGCCAAGTCTTCGAGTCACTGAGCGAGTCATACCTGACTCGAACTCGACTCGAATAGTATTTGAGCTGGACAACTCGAGCTGGATTTGGCTCGATCGAGTTGAATCTGAGCGAGTTTATCCGAGCTGTTATCTGAGCGAGTCACGAATCACGAGTTATTTGTCCAGCCCTAAGACTGGATGACTGCCAAGCTGTGGATGGTGTAGAGATGATTGAGGCTGAATTAGGGAGGGTTTACATCGAAGCCTAATGATACAAACACATTATTACATGTCTTTTATGTTTTCTGCTGGTTTATCATATGGGAGCTTGTTTCCAGTATTTTGTCGTGTTTTGATTCGTTGTATGGATTGAGCTCTGGTGATTTTTTAGGAGGGATTTGTTGGATTTTATAATCGTACGTGCCATATGGGACGCCATATGAAACGACAAGTTTATGGACTTACGTGTTATACAATTATATATTAATTATATGTCATTAATATCCATAATCAAGTGATCAATAAAGTATATTTACATATGGATATAAAGTGTTATAGGAAAGGACCCTTTAATGTGCAGAAATCATAGTTGGTAATTAGCAATTTATTGATGGACTGAATTGCAAAATTACCATGCACCTTTTCTAAAAGGCACCTGGTCCCCAAAGACAAGTCATCCTCTCTCTCTCAAAGAAAATTTACAGAAAAATTACTCTAAGTAATTAGAGAAAAGATTAAAGAAGAGGAGAGATCGTTGTAGAGCCTCTCCATCGGGTTTTACAAGGAGTTGCCGTGTAAGGGAAAAAGGGAACCGGTGACCGTGACTTGCTCTTTTGGAAGACCCCGCTGCCACACCGAAGAGTGGAGAAGAGAACACAAGAGTAGCAAGAAGAGAAGGGCCGCACCGTTGTCCGGATACAGAAAAGCGTCAATTCCGAGAATTTCAAGGCATGGAACAAGGTTAGGCTTCCGCTCAAGTTTCTGGTTCTCTCTAGTGGTCCTAGGAATACTAGAAGTATTATCAATTGGTATCAGAGCCAACTTGATGAGAACCATAAGGTTGTTCCATGAAAGGTCTGAAAATTCACTTTAAATTGACAAAATTCGATTTTTCTCGGTATTTTCAGATTTCAGGATTTTCTGTTAAATCTTGAATTCGTGAAAAGTTTTCAAAAGGATATATACATATTTTTGCATATTCTTAAAGGTATCGAATTTTCGGATTTTTTGGTGAATTTTCCAGAATTTTTTGGAATTTATTTAGTGGTGATATTGAGGATTTAAAGCAATTAATGTAGAAAACCTGATTCAGAAAGTTTCAGTTTTTCATTATATATCTCGCTGAACTAACTCCAGACAGTACTGATGATAAAAAACTGGATATGTCCCGCTGGTTAAGGTCAAATCGCATGTGTCTTAAGGTCATGCAAAAGACTATTCCTGAGGCTTTCAGGGGAGACGTTTCTGACACCACTACAGCTAAGGAATTTTTAGCTGATATTGAGCAGAGATTTGTAAAGAATGAGAAAACCGAGATGGGTAATCTCTTAAAGAAATTCTGCTCAAAACAGTATTCTGGTAATGGTAACATAAGGGAGTACATCCTTGAGATGACTCATATGGTTTCAAAGTTGAGGGCCATGAAACTGGACGTGTCGGATGACATGTTGGTTGTCATGATTCTTAACTCGTTAACTCCTAAGTTTGGACACTTTCTTGTGAGCTATAACTGTCAAAAGGAAAAATGGACATTTAATGAGCTCATATCTCATTGTGTTCAAGAGGAGGAAAGGTTGAAGAATGAAACTGTAGAAAGTGCTAATGTTGCCACAACTTCTAAGAAAAAGGGGAATAAGAAACGCAAAGCTGCGGATAAGGTTAAGGATAAGGGACAAAATAAACAAAAGGATGCCAAGGGCAAACAGCCGGCTGCCGCAACGGGGTCGGAAGTATGTTACTTTTGCAAAGGAAATGGACATTACAAGAGGGAGTGTACGAACTACCAAGCTTGGTTAGCCAAGAAGGAAAAGAAAGGTACATTTTACTCATTAGTTTGTTCTGAAGTTAATACTGTTTCAGTACCAATAGACACTTGGTGGATCGATTCTGGTGCCACCACTCACGTTTCTGTGTCTATGCAGGGATGTCTGAGTCATCGAAGGCCAAGTGATGTAGAAAAATACATATACTCAGGGGATGTCAATATGGCGGAAGTTGAAGCTATTGGACATTTTAAGCTTTTACTAAATTCTGATTTTTATTTGGATTTGTATGAGACATTTGTAGTACCGTCGTTTAGGCGGAACTTAATTTCTGTTTCTAGTTTGGACAAGAATGGTTTTTCTTGCATGTTTGAAAACAGAAATTTCAGGTTGTTTCATGAATCTAAATTAGTTGGATTTGGAAAAATGTCTGAATATGATAAGCTTTATGCTTTAAGGGTTGTTGCTTCGACTAATGAATCCTTGCATACTAGTACTCGGAATGTTAAACAGAAATTAACTCACAAGAATTCAAGTGCTTTATGACATAGACGACTAGGTCATATTTCTCGCAAGAGATTGGAACGTCTTGTCAAAAATGAAATTCTTGATTATTTAGACATGTCAGATTTTGATCCGTGCATACAATGTGCTAAAGGAAAACAAACGAAAGTCCGAAAATATGAAGCTGGACGTGCAACAGATGCATTGGAACTAATTCACACGGATATTTGTGGACCATTTCATACGGCTACCAGAAATGAACACACTTATTTTATTAGTTTCATTGATGATTATACACGTTATGGCTACATATATTTAATTAAAGAGAAAGCGCAAGCTTTGGACATGTTCAAATCCTTCAAGGCTGAGGTTGAGTTGCAACTCAATATAAGGATTAAACAAGTCAAATCGGATCGTGGAGGTGAATACTACGGTCGATATGACGGTTCGGGTGAACAATGTCCAGGGCCATTTGCCAAGTTCCTAGAGGAAAATGAGATTGTGCCACAATATACCATGCCAGGTTCGCCTGCCATGAACGGGGTTGCAGAAATGCGCAATCGTACATTAATGGAAATGGTGCGTAGTTTGCTTAGTCACACTACTTTACCATTGTTCCTCTGGGGTGAAGCGCTTAAATCCGCAGCTTACATTCTCAATCGTGTACCAACTAAGGCAGCTATTAAAACTCCATATGAGTTGTGGACTGGGCGTAAACCTAGTTTACAACATTTCAGGATATGGGGTAGTCCAACTGAGGCTAGGCCTTATAGGCCAAATGAAAAGAAACTGGACGAAATGACAGTTAGCTGTTATTTTGTTGGCTATGCAGAAAGGTCACGGAGGTACAAGTTTTATAATCCTACTAATAGAACTATATTCGAGACGAATACATTTAAGTTCTTTGAGGATATTTGATTCCAGGGGAGAATAATATGCATCAGTCTATTAATTTAGATGATGATCAATCAGATGATACGGAGATGCAAATCGAACCAGTGGTCGGTGAGATTGCACAAGGTTCAAATACATCTGATGATTCATTGTTGCACATAGGTAGTCCTACTCGGGTTGTACAGGAAACTATACAAACCGAAGAGGATGACATACGAGCTGTACAAGAAATTGTGCATAACGATAAGGATGTGCAAGTACAGGATGATGCAATTGAGGAAACTTCAATACCTCAAGAACTTGTGCCATTAAGGAAGTCCACTCGTGTAAGAAGAAATGCTATATCAAATGATTATGTAGTATATCTTCAAGAGCATGAATTTGACATTGGTATGATGGAAGAAGATCCTGAAAATATCCATCAAGCAATCAATTGTCAAAATTCAGAAAAGTGGATTGAAGCTATGAATGATGAAATAAAGTCTATGTATGACAATAAGGTTTGGGATATTGTTCCATTACCTAAGGGTGCGAAAGCTGTTGGTTGTAAATGGATATTTAAAACCAAACGAGATTCGAATGGTAATGTGGAACAGTACAAAGCACAACTTGTTGCTAAGGGTTTTACCCAAAAGGAGGGCATAGACTATAAAGAAACTTTCTCACCTGTGTCGACGAAAGATTCTTTTAGGATCATCATGGCTTTAGTAGCACACTTGGACCTTGAGTTGCATCAAATGGATGTAAAGACCGCTTTCTTAAACGGTGAACTTGATGAAACCATTTATATGGTTCAACCGCCTCATTTTGAGACGGATGATCCAAAGAGTATGGTTTGTCAATTAAAGAAATCCATTTATGGACTTAAGCAAGCGTCTCGGCAGTGGTATTTTAAATTCGCACAGGTTATTGTCTCATTCGGTTTTGAGGCAAATCAGATTGACGAATGTATATATCACAAGTTCAGTGGGAGTAAAGTTATGTTTCTGGTTTTGTATGTTGATGACCTATTGCTTGCAACAAACGATATGAACATGTTACGTGAAACCAAGAAATTTCTATATAGATTCTTTGAGATGAAAGATCTTGGCGAAGCGTCTTATGTGTTAGGATTAAAGATACATCGAGATCGTTCTCAAGGTATCTTAGGCCTTTCACAAGAAGGTTATATCGATAAGGTACTTAAGCGATATGGCATGGAACATTGCAAACCAGCTGATACTCCAGTGGCAAAAGGAGACAAGTTTAGTCTCAATCAGTGCCCAAGGACAGAACTTGAAAAGTCAGAAATGCAAAATATTCCCTATGCTTCAGCAGTTGGGAGTATTATGTACGCTCAAGTATGTACGCGACCGAACATTGCGTACATTACTGGAATGCTAGGCAGGTACCTAAGTAATCCTGGATTGGATCACTGGAAAGCAGCCAAGAGGGTATTGCGGTACTTACAAAGAACGAAGCATCACATGTTGACGTATCAGAGGTCAGACATGCTTGAGATCGTTGGTTACATTGACTCCGATTTTGCGGGATGTCAAGATAGCAAGAAGTCCACTATTGGTTACATTTTTATGTTGGCCGGAGGAACTGTTTCATGGAAAGTGCAAATCAGTCATTGGTTGCAACTTCTACCATGGAAGCAGAATTTGTATCTTGTTATCAAGCATCAAATCAAGCGATATGGCTACGCAACTTTGTCACGGGGCTGCGGGTAATGGAGACTATCCAGTCACCATTGAAGATGTATTGTGACAATAACTCTGCGGTGCTGTATTCAAATAACAACAGGAGCTCAACCAAGTCGAAGCACATTGACATTAAGTTCCTGGCTGTTAAAGAAAGAGTCCAGAATGGTCTGATCAGTATTGAGCACATTGGTACAGATTTCATGATAGCTGACCCGCTGACTAAGGGTTTGATTCCCAAAGTTTTCCATGGGCATGTTGCTCGTATGGGTGTAATTTCAGCGGATGATGTTCAATTTTAGTGGGAGTCTGATAAGTTTGTTGTAGTGCTTGAAAGATTGTATGTATTTACAGACATTTGTTTATATAATATAATGCACTCTAAAGTTAAAGTTAAAGGCTAAAGTTTTAAAGTTATATTGTGCATGTATATTATTCAGTTAAGGTTTTATTCTGGATTCGGTTGATCTCAAAAGGCAAAGGACCAAGTTGGAAACAGACACGTAGATCACATTTCGTGTGATTTCCACACTGCACATCCATTTCATGATTCATGTCATTCAGTTGTATTAGCATCATGATTTATGTCGGTCTAGTCACTCATAAATGTGACGAAGTGCTGCTTAAGTCTGTTGTTGATATCGCTGATGGACGGAATTGTTTGACACTTAAAGTGACAAAAAGGAAATAGCTCTGTTATTATATAATTAAAGGTTACACACATAGTCCAAGTGGGAGATTGTTGGAATTTATAATCGTACGTGCCATATGGGACGCCATATGAAACGACAAGTTTATGGACTTACGTGTTATACAATTATATATTAATTATATGTCATTAATATCCATAATCAAGTGATCAATAAAGTATATTTACATATGGATATAAAGTGTTATAGGAAAGGACCCTTTAATGTGCAGAAATCATAGTTGGTAATTAGCAATTTATTGATGGACTGAATTGCAAAATTACCATGCACCTTTTCTAAAAGGCACCTGATCCCCAAAGACAAGTCATCCTCTCTCTCTCAACAGAAAATTTACAGAAAAATTACTCTAAGTAATTAGAGAAAAGATTAAGGAAGAGGAGAGATCGTTGTAGAGCCTCTCCATCGGGTTTTACAAGGAGTTGCCGCGTAAGGGAAAAAGGGAACCGGCGACCGTGACTTGCTCTTTTGGAAGACCCCGCTGCCACACCGAAGAGTGGAGAAGAGAACACAAGAGTAGCAAGAAGAGAAGGGCCGCACCGTTGTCCGGATACAGAAAAGCGTCAATTCCGAGAATTTCAAGGCATGGAACAAGGTTAGGCTTCCGCTCAAGTTTCTGGTTCTCTCTAGTGGTCCTAGGATTAATACTAGAAGTATTATCAGGATTATCATTGGGTTCTGTTGGGATAAGTGGTAGCAGGATTTTAGATAATAACAGAGCGTCAGTATCTTAGATTTTAACACTAACACTAACATCGTCTGATGTTTGGATGGCTTCCTCAGTTTAGATCACAGATGTTAGTATCTTACGATATGCGATGCGTATCTTACGGTTCGATACGAGTCAGAGGGTGAGAGATGCGTATCTTACGGCTCGATACGAGTAGTGAAATTCAAGGGTGAGTCACAATTTCCCAAGATAAATATCTTAATATGTAAGAAATTTACATCGATATCAAGTAACATTTATCAATATATTTAAAATTACGATTTTCTTTAGTTATTTAGATTTTTTTGCTAGATACTAATTACTATAATCCTTTTTTTTATTTTGAAAATAGCTTAGCGTATTCTAACGACACGATACGATACACGATACGATACAAAATCCACCGATACACGATACATTTTACGATTCAACAACTCTGGTTTAGATTGAGACGGTTAGTTGAGGATACAAAGCATTTTTTTTCTTTTTCTGTAGACTTATATTTCTTCTTTTAGTAAAAGGAAGTGGTGCGACTGTTTGTCCCACTTATTTCGAAAAAATGAGGCACAAAAGTTTCGTGGGTGGTCTAGAATTCAAGTTATAATAAAAGCTATTTTCAGAGTTTTTTTTCTAATTTATTTTTTAATTTGATTGTGAGTGCGTTACAAGTCTATCAACCATGAATAAAGAAAATACAAGATAAGATGAACAAAATAACTGCACGTATTAACTTAAAAAATGAAAGCATTAGAAATACATCAAATTCAATGTGTGTCATTACAATATATTGACTTCAAACATTAACACTCATTCACGCTAAATTAAATAGTTAAATAAAGGAAGACGTAAAATCTCTTTACTTTTCTATATCACTTTATTTTCTTAGTACAAGAGAACGAAGCACATTTGCATTATTTCAAGCGATAATAAACAAAATAAATTATAACGATAATGTTGAGATTCGATCATGTGATCTCTGTCTTTCATCTACCTTCATTTATTTTCTTCCGATATGCTAACTCCTTTCAACTCAAGAAAATAGACCCAAATAAAATAAAATAAAATCGTCAAACATGCATGCTAATACCTATTTTGCTCCTTCATGTAGGGGCCCATCAGCCCATGTCAGAGGTGGAAGGTATTTGCCCCTGTATTAGCACCCTTGATCATGTTCACTTAGAAAAACCAATTCTGATGCCTCCAATGGAGGCCGTGTCTTTGGAACGGAGCACGAGCGTGACGATTACGGTGGGGTCATCTTCGGCCCCGATATCCTCCAACAAATCGGTGATGCCGAGCTTAAGAACAGTTTCAAGCTGTGTCTGCTTCTTCCCCTTCTTGTGCTTGTGTGGCACGTGCACGAAGCTGCCGGCAAATTCACTAGCATTCGGTGTAATATCATCATCGTCTGTCGCATTTACGTACACGTCAAACTTGATGAATTTGCTGTGATCCAGCTTAATGCCTACCATAAAGGATTGATAAGATCAAGTGATTAGTACCTAACTCAGCACTTGGTATAGTTTCTCTTAACTCTTAACCAATTAATTGTACGTGACTCACTTGTATAAATTTACATATGAAGTAATTAATAAAGAAGGAATTTTGAGCTAATACCTTCAATAATAAGCACTTCCTCTTCATCCTCCTTATCCTTGCTGCTTCTTGTTATCTTGGGACGCGAAATAGTTGTAGTAACAGACTTGTTGAGAGTTACTGGTAAACTGGTTACTGTAGAAGAAGTTGTAGGGGTTTTCTCAGTTTGTAAAAGTGACCTAGCCTTGGTTTGCACCTTTTGTGCTGATACTTTTGGTGTAGGTCTGGAATTGATCCAAGGGATGTCTACATCTTGGTACGTAAATCTCATGGCCTCATTGTCTAAGCAATCCTTGACTTTAACTCTTACCTGTTGACAAGTACTCAAACCATTTTAGTGCTTTTTTTTTTATCTTTTCTTTGTTAATGCAATTATTCATTAGTGAGTTTTCTAGAGGGTATAAACGTACGAAAATAATGTTTAACGGACCTACAAATATATATAAAGAATTAATTCAAAGATAGACTAGATTCCACAATAGTTAAATAAATAAATAATAAATCTACATGTAGGACTGTCAATGATATTATGATAAGATAGAATAAAAATATTTTCATATTCATATCCGATATGGTAAGAATCGGGTAAATGATAAAAAAAATTTCATTGACATCCCTAATTGTCATTACAAAAAAGTACATTAAATGACGTACAAACTTTTTTAAATTGAGAAGATAAACATTAATTAACTTTAAGCAATGTATGCAAGAATTTATATTATGTCTATTATTTTGAAACATGAAATTAGTTTGATTGTTATTAAGATATGTAATAAATTATTATATTTATACATATTTATCTACATATGAATTTATATAATTTACTCTATATATCGATATTGGGTACAAATAGCTCTTATTCTTACAGTACTTACCTGATAAGTTAATCAAAAATTTTCTTATCCATATTCGTATCCGATAAGCTAACGAAAGATGTACGTACCAGTTGAGCGTTCTCATCATAGAAAAGGAAGCTTGTATTGAGCCAGTCTGAGTCAGTGAAATCCCGGTGCTTCCCTCCGAGTTGCTTCCAGACATACCACATCCGATCAACATTCGCATGGTGTGCAAAGAAGATCGGGTCCCGTCCAGCAGAGTAAAAAGTTCCCATGTCCTCTCCATTGGGCTGGTTCCGATCACCAGTCCATATATGCACAGGTCCATGTGGCACGTTCTCCAGCGATCCGCCACCAGGATTTGGTTGGTCACCGGCACGATATGTCGATCCCATAAAAAGTTCTGGTGTTTTACCATTTGATATCACCTGTTATTTCATTCAGAAAATATATACATGAATATATACATATTACTATATTAGATCTCATCAAAACATTTACTGTATAATATGGATCTGATCGTGAAATTTTTAATACATATCATAAGTTCATAACATGTCTGCAAGATTATCATGTGACAGACCTGACGATACATTATCTTTAGGTTATGATCAATCTGTTGATCTTTAGTAAATGTTGGATCCACCCCGTTATAATCTAGGTCAATTGGGTAAGGTGGTTGGTGCTTTGCATCACGTAATTTGTCATATAGCGACGATGATGGGTCTGTGTACAGTGTCGGGAGCTGCATTCCAGCCGGTGCGTCCCAGTTCCAGAATGGAAGCGCAAATGTATCATCTCCGATCAACTTACCCAATATACGCTCGTTAAAGTAGAGGTAAAACCTGTGCCAAGGGAAGAAAAGCCAGGAGTTATGAATCTGTAACTCAAGATCTGGAAACCCAACTTGGTCGTAGGCACCATCGCAGTATGCACAGTGCACGTTCGCCATTTGTGTGAAGTTGCGTGGATCATCAGCCGGCAGTTTTTTCATGAGATCGATAGCTTTGGCATATTTCGCTATATATTCTTTATCCACAGTATGAGCTGCACGTCGCACACGAAGTTTTTCTGATTTCGGCGGAAGTCTGAAGTCAACAATTCGACCTTTAAATGGCGGGCAGCAATTGGTCTTTGGTGCAGTATTGGGCAAGTCTCTTGGGGACTCACACTTGGAGATATCGGGTGCTTGAATCGGTGAGGCTGATGCACTACCATTCATGCCAAGGCTGGTCGAGACGCCATATAATCCACCAAGGCAGATTAAAACCTCACGTCGGCTGGAGTTGGGTTTTTGGCTATCGTTGGGCGTGCACTTGCAAGTAATACTAGGGTTGTATGTCCTTCTAGGGAAGTAAAGAGGAGAGGAGATCTTGTGGGGCTGGAAGTTGCATGAAGAGGAGTTAGAGGAGGTCAGAGATGTGGCAGGAGAATTGAGCTTAAGCAGGCTTGACATGATGCATGTATGCATGGTTTATGCTCAAGCAGGAATGAAATGAATTGGAGTACATAAATATGCTCGTTGATCATCTCTCTTTTATAGGAGTAGGAGGGGATGCATGTGTGATTGAAAACTTATAATTCACACGTGTGTTTATTTAGTAAATGGATTGGTTGAGAGGGAACTTATTTTCATTTGTTGTTTTTCTTCTTTTTGTATTTAGGAAGTTTATTTTGGTTTCTTATGTTGAAGAATAAAGCAGTAGTGACGCCTTGAAGATTAGGTGGCTTGACTTGATGATAAACAAGAGGTAATATCTTTGACGAAAGATATATACTTGATTGCGATGTCCTCTCATATTTGTTTCAACGCAATGAGCGCATGCACAGCACAAGTAGCACGGACCTGTTCTTCTACAGCCCGTCGCTCCGACCGCTCAGATAACAATCAAGGGAGTTTTAGATCTGTGACACAAATCTCGAGAAAAACAAACGATCCTCTTCGCGTACAGCGCGGTGCCGCGCATCACCTGATCTCGTCCCCAGCACAAATAGCATTATTTCTAGTCGATTCATATTCTCAGTCGCATTGTTAAATATAATTAATTAAGAATAATTTAATATAAAAGTGGAACAGAGGTACGCTCAATAATTTAATTATATGACCTTTTATTGTAAAGTTGACAGGATTTTTCACAAAATATTAAAAGAGATCAACAAAAGATTTTACCAAGGATCAATTAACTCTGCAGACTGTAGGAAATGGAGAAAACAGCACCCTGCTCCAATGGCAGAAAACATCGGAGGTGAATGGAGAGGAGGCGAGGGGAACGGAGCAGGGGCGGAGCTAGAAAATTAATATAGGAGGGACTGAATTGAAACTATCGTATAACTTTAATTTATAAGGGAGACTAATTAGTACTAAAATTGAAAAACGTATGAAATTTAATGGAAATTTTTTACAAAATTTCAATTTATGGGGGGTGCTTAACCCCCTTTTGGGAACCTTTAGCTCCGCCCCTGGAACGGAGGGAAACTCTTCAGTAAAATTTTACTGTTCGTTCTCTCCTCCGAGTGAGAGGTGAACAATCAATTCCTCTTCTCATTCTCATTCTCTTTCCTTTCTCATTCTCCCTAAACTCGGGAGCACAATTTAAGAACATGCATGCTCCAATGAATGAGACTGAAAGAGAATTTCTGTATTTATTTTTGTTAAAATATGGTAAATTTTTTTAACGGAATGTTAAAATATGTTAAAAGAGTTATCGTCAGTGGCGGATCCAGAATTTCATCAGGGGTAGGCACAATTGTACATAAAAATAAGAAGTATATAATTTTTTTCTAAATATTAAATACAATTAAAAAAGTATGTTTTACATATTAAAAAATAAATATAGATAAAACATAGTAGCACAAACAAAATAAAATCCAAATGACGACATAAATCGAGTCGGCCTCTACGAGTCTTCGTATTTTGAAATCTTTGCATATTTTGAAATTTTTACATAATTTATATTTTGAAATCTTTGCATAATATCAAATTCAAAATCCAAATTAGTACAATATATCAATTAATATTAACTATGTCTACAGATGTAAAATTGATAGTAAAATTAAATTCAACTATTCAAGAACTAATTGGTAAAATTAAATTCAACTATTCAATAACTAATTGGTGCCAATTTGTCAAGTAAAAAATCATTCATATCTTTTAACCAGGTTCGTGCTTTTGTGGAGTGCCACATCTGTCTAATTAAACAAATACAATGAAAATTACATATCTACTTTAATCCTTTATCAAATTGAAGTCACAGTGAAATTCTCTCTGTGACTTTTTCTACCACGACTCCAATAGTCCAATTCAACTAGTCAAGCAGCAAAGATCAAATAAAAAAATGAAAATTCAACCAACCACCAAGAGGAGAAAAAGACGCCAGGGAGGAGGAGAGGCCGGTAACCCGGTATATCTTTCACAGTTTCACCAAAGAGAGAGTCAGAGAGAGAACAGGCCAGCAAGGGCGTCTGGTGACTGGCGGGATGAGCG
>CAXKVX010003787.1:0-11035 GCA_964058865.1 Eleocharis quinqueflora
GGCATTTATGTCAATCTTGCAACTCGTTATAACGAGTCTGAAACTCGTTATAACGAAATCTTGTATCAGAGAGCAAATTGAAGTCGTTGCTTTATAAATGAAGGTGCAATTCTTCGAAAATTGAAAAAAAGAAGAAAAAAAACTGTCTACAAGCTTTCAAGCATTTCTTGAGCACCGAGAACTACTTTCCAAGCTTTCCAATCTCCATTAGCCAAAAGTAGTTTTTCAAGCTCGTAAATTTATTTACACAAAAATTCAACGTATGTCATTTATTATACAAATAATTATTCTCCCCATGCATATTATATGTTGATGTTTTTGATTAATTTTGTTACCTTTATGATTGAATTATCACCAAACTTGTCAAGTAATTTTAATATATGTCACTTTGGGTACCCACAAATTTATTCATTTTTTGCCAAAAAAAAATGAAAAAGATACATCATAGATTATGCAAATAATTCTTTTATTTAAACTGCATTTCTAGTGTCTTTGTATTTTATGTGGGTCTTATATCATGTGCCGTATTTATGATATAAATATCGGCAAAATCAAATAAAATAAGCCAGTATACATATTTAATTAACATTTTAACATGCGACTTATGTGCAAAAAAATTATATATAAATAAAGTTATGTCGCATCTTGAAATGTTTGTTCTTTGTTGACATTTAGGAACCGGCAGTGCTTTTAGCACTCTGGAACGATGTATTTTTGTCGAGGGATCTAAGACATAGTTTGAAATTTCATTCAAAATTAATGGAAGATTTCAGTATGCATATTTGGAGTGAGGTGGTGTTCCGTAAAGCACGTGCTTTGTGGAATACCATAACCTCACTCTGCATATTTGTGCAAGTTATGTGCTGTATTAAATCGTCGCTGATATAAGGTAATCATGCTTTACAACCATAATAACAACAAATACTAATTAATTAATTACAGTTTTGCTATGGGAACCAAATTGTCTTCTCAAATTAAGTTCTCGTTGGTAAATTGGTCATAAGTGTAAATGAAAGAGTTTGTTTGATGTCAGGTCCAGTTATAATATAATTGAGTTTTTTTTTTATCTTTTTCAATAAAATACGAATGTGATACTTATATGTAGGGCTGCTAATGAATAAGATGATTTATGAACAAAATGAACTGGATACTATTGAACATTTATGGAATGAACTAATTCTTGATCTTGGTTGAAGTTCAGTCCAAGTCTAATTGATAAAATTGAATTGGATTAATTATGGACAATTATGGACAAATTATGAACAAACTGTGGACTAATTACGAGCTTAATGTGGGATTAAATGAAAATATGTTCAAACATCCCAATAGATCAACCAAGTTCTAACTCTCTGTTTCACAAAGAGAGAACTAAGTTATTCGCACAAAGAAACCTAAGTTATTCAATACAGTGATGAAAGAGCTTTCATTTAAAGAGGACGGTGCACTGTGGTGTCCAGAGTCATGTTCATATGATTAGCTCATGAACAAATAATGAATATTATTCGGTTATAAGATGAACTGGACATGAAGTGAATATTAATAGATAATTATAAACTTGATTTGATCATGAACTTCAACTCCTCATCAGCGGACTGAGTTGGACATGAATTGGAACCCGTTCATTAGCAGTCATACTTATATGTGATCAGACTTTAGTGTTTGATATCAGATATACTGTTGTGTGGTATCAGTCTGATTTGAAGAGGAAGATCCAACGTTTTGCAAAGGTACTACTAAGAATCATCAATGTGATTTAGTGGTTAATTCCAGATATTTCATTTTCATCTTTTTTTTAGGTAGTGGTCAGTATTTATAGCTTTGATTTATTGCTGATGTTATCCACCAGTACAATTTGTTAGACTATTTGCCTAATTGTATTAAGTTGTCAACCAATAATTCATACCTAATAAATTATAAAAAACATTGACAACTTAAAAAACATATGATTTCAGTTTAAATCTTTATATAAGATTTAGCTTTGGTACATGTAGCAATTGATTTATGTGAAAATATGAAGCATCTCAAGTGGGCTCCGGTATAATGACTAAATATCCGTGGAGCAGGAAGGAAATGTCCAGTTTCATGTTCGCATAAGTCTTAAAAATTAAAATAGATAAAGCCAAGCACCACACCTAATCACTAATTATTGCAAGTTTTTAATATTTGGATGATGCATGTTTGCTTAAGTAGGCAGGTACTTGATAAATAATAAAACAATTATTTTTTGCAGCCGTATTGCATCACGGATGCACAGTGGGTATGTTTTTTCTTCTTCTTTCCCTGAGCGATTCGCATCTTCTGCAATTGATGCGGTTGTATAAACGATTGATCATTGAAATTAGCAGCTTATCAAATTAAAATAGCTGTTAATTTATTTTTTGCAGAAGTCCTCTTTTGGCCCTCTTAACTAGAGATGCCAATGAATCTTATCCGTAGAAAAAAAATGACTATCCGACTCGCAAAAATGTAATTATTAGTTTACCCGACCAAAAAAAATGAACATAAAATTTAAGATCCAACGTACTCATTAGCATTACAAATCTGGTTCATGGACGGGTTCATACCCGCCCATGCGAACTAATCTCAAACTTCAATATCAACTTTATTACAACAATAATTTCATAAACAAATAATAATTCAGACTAAAAAGATAATTGCATTAAAAATAATCTAAAATAATTGTACAATACGAGTTCATTACACTGCGATCTGAAACAAATAATAGTCTAAAACAACTCTAAGTCTAAAACAAAGGAAAAGCAGTCGGGCCAGACGGCTTCCCTGCAGAATTCTTTCAAACATATTGGGATACAATCAGCTCAACAATAGGAGCATTGGTGCAAGGGTTCACAAAACATGAATTAGATCTATGGAGATTGAATCAAGCATGCATCACGGTCATTCCAAAAAATGAAGGAGCCACAAACATAGAAGACTTCAGACCCATTAGTGTGATCACCACACTCATCAAAATAATCTCGAAACTAATGGCCGATCGGCTACAAAGATTGCTACCAAAACTAATCTCCCCAAAGCAGTCAGCTTTCACCAAAGGACGAAGCTTAGCCGAAACATTCGTCGTTGCCAGGGAATCCATTATTTTAAGGAAAAAACTAGAGATACCAACGCTCCTACTAAAGGTAGATTTCAAAAAAGCCTTTGATACAGTAGCCTGGAAATTTGACTTGCTTCAAGCAAGAGGTTTCCCTGAAGCTTGAATAAAATGGATACAAAACATTCTCATTTCATCATCCTCTTTTGTAAGAGTAAATGGCATATATGGACCCTCCTTCTTCCATCAAAGAGAGTTAAGGCAAGGAGACCCACTCTCGCCGCTACTCTTCATACTGGTAGTTGATACACTGCAGACTCTACTGGATACAATCCCACCACAATTCTCCTCCCAGCCTGATCTGCATCTCACATCATACCAATTCGCAAATGACACTCTAATTATCTTAGATGCACACCCGGACAACATTACATTCATAAATAGGATGTTAACATATTACGCGAACCTATCTGGACTAACCATAAACAAAACAAAAAACTCATTTATTCCAATTAACATCCCACAAAACCTGCATGTAACACTGGAGAGTCTCCTAGGATGTCCATCCCAAAAACTGCCAATGAAATACCTAGGACTTCCATTAACCATAAACAAACCAACAAAGCAAATGTTTCTACCAATCCTTACCTCAATTCAAAGAAAACTAGGTAAATGGAAAGGAAAACTGCTATCAAAGGGGGGAAGACTCACACTAGTCAAAGCAATCATCAATGCACTTCCACGGCATTTCATGCAAGTTTTCAAGCTACCGGCATGGTTATTACGCCACATGGAACATGTCAAAATGCGATTTTTCTGGAAAGGAGAAAACACATCATCTAGAGGTGGGTACTTAGTAGCATGAAAAACTATATGCCTACCGAAAACTAATGGAGGCTTAGGGATAATAGATTTACGAACACTAAACATATCGCTACTAATGAAATGGCTATGGAAGATATATGCAGAAAATAACTCACTGCTACACATCTTTATTTCAAAACATTACAATCTACCAACGCTAGACACACAACTCGAGGACAAAAATATACATATGTTTCCATCCTTTTTCCTCAAAGAAATTCTCCCACTTAGCAATATACTACAAATATCAACACTCGCACAAGAAGATGGATCATTAACATGGAGATGGACAACAAATGGAATATATACTTGCAAAAGCACATATGCATTCCTCAACAATCCATGAGTAAACTTTGACATGGCGTCACAACTATGGAAAGCCAAGGCACCGTTAAAGGTCAAAATATTTGTATGGACTGTGCTCCATAACAGAATACCAACGCGCGAAATCCTATTCCAAAGAGGTGTCGTCAATACAGAGCAATGTACCCTTTGCAATCAATCAAAGGAAACATCATCACACCTGTTGTTCTCTTGTCGATATTCAAGACAAATTTGGAGCGCCCTTTTACCGCAATTAATCATCCACTCGGATAGCACTCTCCAAACAATATGGAAGACACAAAGACGAGGAGACCAACCCGGTGAATGGAGCACAAAGCTGATGGCGACATTGTAGAGCATCTGAAAAGAAAGAAATCGCATAATCTTCTCCACGCAGATGAGACCGATCCAACTGTTACTCATGGAAATTTCTACCAACTCACGCTCATGGATCGAACACTGCTAAACCAGGAAGCGAAAATAGGAAACAGAATAGGCATGTTTGTATCATAGGATAGAAATATAGAGACAAAGCTAACTGCTAACCAATAACAAACATTGTAAATAATTTTTCTTTCTTTTATATTAATGAAAATTAAGTAGGCAAAACCTACTTACCTCAAAAAAAACTTAGATAAAAATAACATGATTCAATAGGCCCACAGGTAGCCCATAGATATAGATTCATAGCCCATCGTCTGGCTCGGCCTGCCAATAGTCGGCCCTATTCGGCTCTCCGTAGCAGCGGATCGAGCGTATATATTGCTTGGGTCGGTAGATATGTGCGGATCAGTGAGTTGGCGGGTCAAACTATCATTCCTATCCTGAATTATTTTTTTGGTTCGATCAAGTCTCTGAATTTTTTTTTGTTCAATTAAGCTCTTGAATTATTGATTTTGGTCCAAATTGTTCTCTAAACTTTTTCTTAATTCAAATTGTCCTCCGAGCTATTAAATTTGATTCATTTCTCCTTAATATTTCTAATATAATTGAGCATATTGAAACGAAATCAATAGTTTAAGGGGCAAATTTACTCAAATTTAATAGTTCAGCGGGTTATTTGAACCAAGACCTATGTTGAATAGGTGTGGGTGCGAGTATCGTATCGGATACGATGCGGGTGCGGTGATACTTCAATTTCAAAAAATCTTGGATACGGATGCGGTTATATATAATAAATTTAAATAAAAAATAAAAATATTATAAATAAATAGATTAAAAAAACAAATAAAAAACAAATAAATAAGCATCCAGTCGCATTCGAGGAGCACCCAGCCGCACCCAGGCACACCCGAGCCGCACCCAACCAGTCAAATCTATTAAAATAATAGAATGCGCCACGTGGCGCACCCGATACGCACCGATACTGCACCGGAGTCGCACCCGCACCCGATACCGATTCTTCTGGATATTGGAAGAATCGGCCACCGGAGTAACATAGACCAAAACTAATAGGTCAGCAGTTTGATCAAATCAAAACAAAAGTTTGATTGAATCAAAACAAATAGTTCAGGAGTCCATATCTCTGTATTTTTTTATTAAATTAGTGAAATAACACGAGTTATTGTTTACTAACTCAAATTTCCGATAACTATTTTTTTGTTTAAATACAAAAATAATAATTTGAAATAGTTATTTTTTAGTAAAGATCATTTTTACATTAGAAGATAGACTCGAGATTCATTTCAAATGTCTCTTTCTTCAGTGTCACTAACCATTGATGTTGAACACCACGTTTTTTTCAAATAATTTCTTTAGTTAATATTATTATCATCATCCTATTGAAGTACATGTAAATTTTCCTAAAAAAAAAAAGTACATGTAAATAGCAACTTGTAGTTATTATTGCTATTGTTAGAGCATCTCCAATAGAGCAATTGAAATTAATTGCTAAATAGTAATTGTAGAAATTTTAGAAATTAAGCAATCTATTTCTACATTGGTACAATCAAGCAAACAATTGAGAATTAAACACTTGACCAATAAGAATTAAACATTTGGCCAACTCATCTTCAAAAAAAGAATAACCATAATTGCTAAATAAGCAATTCTTTTCCATAATTGCTTAATAAGCAATAGTCATACAACCCAACAATTACAAAACAATTGACACATAAGCATAAGCAATTGCTAAGCAATTACTAATGGAGATGCTCTTAGCCGTTTCTATTAAATTTGAACTGTCTAGATTATGTGGTAAAATTCATAGGAGAAATCAGAATCTTATTCTTGCCTCTCTCTCTCTCTCTCTTTTTTGTGCAATATGCTTTTCTTCAATTTCGTTTTCTTAATTTTCGTTGGGATATGCTTGTCATCACCGGAAAAATAGCAGCTAGATGTCATCGTGCTATGACAGTGAATTTTAATATCTCCTCTGATGTTAGATGTAATATTTATTCATAAAATATGTTATATTACGACAATATTGTAAAGATTAAGTGGCAATCAAATAAAGCAACAATATTGTATGAATAAGAAAATGAAGTTGCACCATGTTCTCTGTCATTTTTGGATAATTGATAAAATAATTTTATGTAATTTAAAAGGCTGACTAGTCATCTGTATTTGAAAACCAACAGATTATTTTTTTTGAAATTTGATCAATGTCCAATAATGTTGTAATTGCACAATATTTTATACATAATTGTTCTAAATAATAGAATTGTTCGCAAACATTTTTTCTTGTTGAAGAAATTTAAAATAAGTTACACACACATGTTCTCTCAATGGATTATATTCATTAATATTAAGAAAATTTTATAGAATATTGACAACTAGTATATATTAATTTGGGTATTTTAAAAAACTAAAATTATATTATTTTGTTTTTTGAATAAAATCATGCATCAAATTTACTAAAACATAATTTAAAAATATATATTTGGTCATCGATAGTTCTCGTACAAGTTTAGCCAACAAATATCATTGATAAGAAAGTAACTGAAATGAATTTCAATTGCGAATTTAATGTCTTGTCGTTAAAAAAATATTAAATGTTGTATTTCTTTTTTAAAATTGAGATTATGTAGATTGATTAACTCTAAAACAGAGTATGCAATGATGAAATGTTATATACAATTTTTTGAAACATGAATTTAGTTCGACTGTTATTAAAATATAAAATATTATTATATTTATATAATTTATTTTATAGGTAACGGCCTAACGGGTAGGAACAGTTCTTACCCTTACTTTTATTGGATAAGTTAACATAAAAATTGTCTTACCCACTTTCACATCCGATAAGTTAACAAATATAACATTTGATATTATTATGACTGTGTATGAGTCGAGTTTGAGCGAGTCAGACCCACAACTCGAGTTGGCTTGGTTCGTTACACACAACAATTTCGAGTTTTCTGAACCAACTCGAGCTCAACTCGCCACAACTCGAGTTGGCTCGCGACTCGACAGCCAGCTCAAAAATTCTAACATAGGGCATAAAAAGCATGTTTCATTTCTAACTTCTAGGTGTTTATCAAATAAAAAGTATGTGTTTACTACTAATGTTTGTCAAATAAATGCAAATAAGTGCAAATAAGTTCAAATAAATACAAATAATTCAAATATAAAACAGTTGAAATAAGTACAAATTATTTATATATTAAAACTCGCGAGTTGGACTGAGCGAGTTGAGAGCAACTCAAACTCAACTCGTGAGTCAACTGAGTTGGCTCAGCTCGAGTTAAAACCGAGTTTTTCTCGAGTCGAGTTCGAGCAACTCACGAGTTACGAGTTTTTTGTCCAGCACTAGACATGATACGAATATGGCTACTTTTTTGATATAATTCTCTGCGATTTGTAAGTTAGCATAAGAAATTTCTTATCCACGTTCACATCCCATAAGTTAACGAATATACCATTTGATATGATACGAATATAGCTACTTTTGATATAATTCTCTACGATTTGTATCCTCTATCATATCTGTTGAAGCAGTCCAACTGTCCAATCCGTTTGTTCAACAAACATGAACATTATATATATACAATGTTGGTGATTAATAATTGTATTTTATTCCCTTGCCAATGAAGCAGAACAAAACCTAAAATGTGCAAAAAGTTGTTCTTCTACCGTGCAGTACCGACGGACGGTTCAGATTTTCTGCGCTGTAAGTTACGGACGGTCCAGATTTGATTCAGGTAGTTTGATATTATAAAATTTAACTTGCACGAATCTCGATGCAAATCAACGGCTAAAATTTGATGCGCATCACACACAGTATCAGTGCTGCGCGGTAGAAGATCTCGTTCCAAATGTGCACAACAGCAATTTTGTGTCTGATTCCCAAAAAGGACAACAATTAATTGTATTTATATGGCTCACATTGATTGAGGGTCTAGCAAGACAAGCACCAATTTGGGTCCGTAATTAACGACATATACCTTTTTAATTGGTTGTTTATTCGTTTTGGGGTTTTGTTTATTATATGTCTTAGCTTAGTGATAAGTCCGTTTTACTTTTAGCATTCGTACCCACCATAATTATCTAATTTAAAAATTGAACAAGAGTACTTAATAATTTGTACAAATTTATCTTGAAGTAGTCTCTGTATTATATCACGTGGACTGAATTATTAGATTAGATCAGGAATTATATATCATCCACAAGGAAAGAACCAATGAAGAGAGGAAAATGGAATTCTCCCATTTCCTAACATTTATTTCAATGCTTCCGCTCTTAACAAAAAAAGAAGAAAATAGAAGTAGGCGATACGTACAGTGTAATTGAAATTGAAACATACTAATCAGAAATTAACAAGTTAACAACTCTATAAATACTCTCTCCTTCCTAATTCCCTTCCATTGGTTCCAACAACCTGATTTTCTGTGCCAATCTCCATGCAGCCAAGTTGTTGCCGTTGTGTGTCCGTAAGCGACGGTTACTTAGTCATGCACTCCCCACCTCCCGGTGCATTTGCCCCCGAGTTGCAACTCATGACATGATACATACAACAAAGAATGGGATACAGCCGGACCCGGCAATTTCTTACAAGAACACCTAATCTGCGATCAACGGCCTTAAGCCACTGCCGCCAGACCCGACGTCCAAGTCATCCTTCCTCCAAGGGCTGGCAGGAGCCGAGCGGGATTTTCTGAGGATATTTCTGACGGCGTTGATCAGGTGATCGGCCGGCGGGGACCGAACAGTACGGCAAAAGCTCATGTGGCGCTCGAGCGCCTGCTCTGTCGATATCGCCAGGTCAACAGACCGCATAATCTCCTCCTCCACTGCCTCTCCGCACAAACCACAGATCCATCGACCGTTGTACCTGCCAAAGAAAAATGACATGTTCTATAAACTGTTTTTCGTATTGCCCCTTGAAAGATTGATGAATTGAGATAAATACATATATATATACCTGCTGCGCACAAGAGAGATATATGCCGGGGTACACTCCTCCGTCAACCCACAACAGTCGCACGATGCATACTCGACCTCCTCTTGGGTCCCAGTAACGGACATGATTTTTGAATTTTTAGTAATTAAGTGAAGATTGAAGAAGAAATTCAAAACCCCTGTTATTAGAGAAAATCACCAATTGGAGTACCTCAATTTGGGATTCTCTGATTTCTCATGGATTGGTGTTTGGAAGGGAGAAAGGAAGGGCCCATATTCAGGGCTAGAGAGGAGAACTCCCCTCTCAATCGCGCGCGCGTGCTCTAGTGGCGTGGTGTTTCGAAGGGTATAAATGGCGGGAGAGAGATGCTGAAAGCGGGACCCGCATCAATCATTGAACTTTGTTCGTGTTTTCACATGAGCCCAGTCTACGGTCTCTTATGAATTGATCACATTAATTCTTGAAAAGGTTTCTACCTGGTTACCACATCGATCTGTACACCGAAGTACCGAACCCATTGAAATGGAGGGAACAGAAATAAGTGATGCCACGTCGACGATAAGCTGGCATTATAGATGCCAGTCAGTCATCGGCGATTCCTCCAATGGTTCTATTCTAGTTTTTTTCCGTGAGCTGTTTTTTTCTCTATTTTTTCATAGGTGTATTATTTCAATCAGAATTTTTTTGAACTAAAATGACGGATTGGTTTGATTTAGGATTTTTTTTTTTACATAAATCGAATCAAATTCGTGTTAATCTAGTTATGTAGTTTCAAATATTGAATCATACATTTTCATTTAAACGAATAGGTCAGTCTTACTTTGGATGTCCAGACTAATAACTTTTTTTCTGAGATTAAATGCGGTTAGGCCTTTCAACTTTCAATAAAAATAAACAAAATTTTTAGAGAATTTTTTTAATTTGCCATCTAGAACTGGAGAAATAGTGAATTTGACACTCAAAATTAAATTTTCTCTTATTTGTCATAAAAACAATAATTACTCATTTATTTACTACTTTTTTATTTTAAAGAAAAAAATGTTCATGCTGATATGCTTTCTCTTTTTGTGTCTCCACTCTGAGCTCTGCCCTAATTCTCAATCACCACATCAAACCAATTAAATATATAATTATCTATGCAAATAATAATAAAAAACATATTTTTTAGATTTTTTGACCTAAAAGTGGGTTAAGCCCATCAATTTCATTGAAATTTAATAATATATCACAAAAAAACTCAATTTTCGAAAAGAAAAATTAAGCTTTAAAAGTATCTAAGTAATCAAGAACTAAACTACTTAATCTTAACTTGCATACTAATGTGATGCAATTCAAGCATTAGGGTTGAGCCAAAATTACCGAACAAATCCAATGTACACAATTACAATTCAAAAGAACTCCGCGCAATAAGTAAGATAAATAAAATACGAGCGGAAGCTTTACTTACTTTCTAT
>CAXKVX010003788.1:0-18622 GCA_964058865.1 Eleocharis quinqueflora
TATTGTTTTCGTTATTATGCATGTTGTTTTCGTTATTGTGCATCCAATAACATGTATAACAGTTAAATACTTATGATTTATATGCTAAGTTCATTATTTTTTTGTTCTATTTATGATTTATTATGAAAATTTGTTTTACTTATGATACATATTGTTTTCGTTATTATGCATTTTATTTTTGTTATTGTGCATCTAAAAACATGAATAACAGTCAAATACTTATAATTTATATGCTAAATTCATTATGTTTTTTTTGTTATACTTATGATTTATTATGTTTTCGTTATTATGCATGATGTTTTTGTTATTATGCATATTATTTGTATTATTTTGCATGTTATTTACTTGCATAATAACAAAAAAATAACATGCACAATAACAAAAACAACATGCATAATAATTAGAACAACTTTCAAAACAAAAGCAACTGGATTCGTCCAGTCCGCATCGATGAGCGTAGCGATCCGCGTCGGTGAGCGTAGCGACATTCGTTTTCAGTGGAGCATCCGATCAATTATATGCATAATAACAAAACATAATACAAAAAACAACATCCCATCATAAAAAAAAACATGCAAACTGAATTCAACTGAACTTGTTCTGTTGGTATCAATGAAGATATCAATGAAGGTATCGATATATCAGCTCTTTTTTTTAAAACTAGGTAAATAAGCGCGGCTACGCCGCGTTTGGGTTCATCTCCTTTCAAAAAAAAGAACATTATTGTAATTGAAATAATGATTAATATATTAAAAATTTTGTATTAGTGAGCTTTATTTTGATTCACGAAAGGAAACTGATTTACTTTTTTTAGTTTATTCGTAAAATTTTTGTATAAAAATTCTGAAATAATTTGATTTGTTACTATGCAGTCCATACATCCCATAATATGTTTTTTCCTTTCTCTAATAATTCATTACCATTGCACCTACTTATGTTTCACTTTCTAATTTTCTCACTGAATTCATTTTACAGTACCACAACATTCATTTGTTGTGCAAAGTTTCAGATGATAAAATGGATCTAAATATTTGTCTAACATAATGAATATTCAGCATCATACTACAATTTCAACCTGAAAAATAGACAGAAACATGTAAAAGCATTGCCTGCACTATTTAGAAATTTCGGAACAAAAGAATATATTAATAAGAATCATTCTACTTGAATTCTTAAATTGCATAAAAAATATCATCAACTATTAAGAAGAAATAAATCTCTTTTTTTGTGGCATCTGAAGACAGAGAAACACAAATCACAAATTTTCAAACATAATCCTATCAGCTCAACATGACAACTGATACATTGATATAATTATATATTTATATCACAAAACATAAGAAAACAAATAGCATAACCAGAAAACTTAACACAGTAGCATAATAACATTTAACGTGCACCTTATAATAAGTTATTGGTCAAATCATAATAGCATACCCTTAATATTATCTACAAAGAATTGAGAAGAATATGTGCTAATTAGAACATTATATAATTCTCTTTAACTTCTTAATCTTACAAATTATCCATCACATTCATTTATAAAAACACTAAAGAATCTAAAGATTTAAGGAGCTATCGGTCCAAATAATTTTCGTGAATTGTGACAATATTAAGTATGATCTCAGGAAGAGGGCTGATCCTCAAGTCCAGTTTGGGTCTATTCAAGCAAAAGAAAGAAAACGTGAATGAAAAAAGAAATCAAAATTAACAGATTTCCACAAAGTTTATCACACAAAAATATATATAAAATGGTAAATGAAGCAAACCTTTTCCATGATGTCAAGAACACCAAAATCATGAATCACTTTTCCAAAAATAGTGTAAAGACCGTTTAAGAGAGGTTCCTTTCCACAAGTTATGAAGAAATGATTTCCATTTGTGTTGGCCCACTATTCGCTCTAAAAAATATGCTTCTTGCATCGTGCTACAAACAAAAATAAAAAGAAAAAAAAATCCAATTAGCAACCTAGTAAAATATTAGAAACGGGACCATAGTTTGATACTTTGACGTTAAAAACAGAGTTCAGAGTCAAATAAAGATTTTCAACTTTGACATTAAAAGTCAAATAAAGATGTCAACCCATCAATTTTTATGTAAAATTTAAGGAAAATCAGATTGAATTATGACAATAGATTTGAGGTCCTCCTTGCTAATTGCAAGGGTGATTAATTTATACTTTGTGGCCAATAATAGTTAATTCTCCTATCATTTTATCTAAATTTCTGACAGTTTCATTAATTACTAACAACTACATTTGTTGGACAGAAGAAGATGCCAGCCTATTTACTTTTTAATTAGCTGAAATTCTCTGACATCCAATATGAACATTCAACTACATAGACAATTAACAATATCACACTTATAAGATGTGCAATCATGATAATTGATAACATAAATGAGGTCTATAGAGAGAAATCATATTCAGTTGAGAAATCAATTTAAGCAAGAATGCGATGTATCTCTGAAGTTACATTCATACTTTTAACCTACTTAGTTTTCTTAAATCGGATGGTTTATATTTTAGATATATTAGTAGCAATCAGACAATTTACACATACTGTTATTAACTTGTTCCACAAAATCAACTAATTAACAAATCGACAGTCAATTCAAAATCATCAGGTGCAAGAATATACATGAGATCGTAACTCTCGAGCTTAAGAAAGACCGAATGAAGAATATTCTTACTCGCTTTGAAGCAAAGACTCCGTTTGAATCCCTCCAATTTATTTTCAGACTCCTGCACCAATAAATATAAATATGAAGGTTACAAATTAGTTCGTGAAATTACACATTCAACTAAAAAATATATATATATATGTACCTCTATCAATAGATATTGCTACCTTATGTTTCTTTTTTTCTCACTTTTGCGATTAAAAGAAACCATAGATTCACCCTGTAATCTATCAACTTTGTTACTTGTCCCTCTTAAAATCCTGGTAAAAGAATTAACAAAAGTAAGTCATACTTCAATAAAATTAATGTGGCTCAGTTGTATTTCATACTTTCACATGATCGTAATTTAGTAATACTAACTCAGTTAATGAATTGCCAGATTCAACATTAGTAATTTTCCTCCCTGAAAAGTTTAATCTTCTATCTCAACAAATACCTCAACTAAATTAAGCAAGCCTCGATATTCCATTAGTCTAAGAAACTTGCAAGGACATGATTTCAATTTATCTCAAGAGGCAAAAGGAACCCAATAACAGTCCTACCTGAGTTATCCACAAACTCATCATCTCCATTCAATAGAAATTATTGCAAAATTTGGGATTTATTTTTTCCAAAATCAGTTATAGAGTTTGTGATGAGAACGATTCAATGCGAATCCAAGGAGACAAAAAGCAATAGAGCAACAGAAGAAGGGAGAGGACCTGTAATCATACTTCATTGAGCAGGCGACATTGTTACAGCGGAGTGTCCAAACCTAGATCTTGACAGATAGGCAGTTAAAAACCTCAAAACCATTTGTCACGAAATTGTTGCAACATGTGGAGTCTAAAAACCTCAAAACCATTTGTCAAGAAATGACCTACCTAATTAAACAATCCCCAAATAAAGACGCGATTAAGAAAAGCACAAGCTCATTATCCCAAAGTTGTCACCGATAACTTGAATTAAGCACGTATTGACAAGATGAACTCACCGAATCGAGGTCTCAAAGACCGTTTGGAGCCGGAAAAGAGACGATTCCACGAATTCGAATCCATTGTAAAGAAGAGATACTTTGTAGATACCAAAAAAAAATGGACAATAAATTCTCTAAACAAAGAAATGGAGTTTGCTTAGGTTGAGAGAGAATTCGGGCGAAATAATCGAAGAACGGGGGACATAGAGACGAATTAATGGAGTTTGCTTGGGACATTGTGAATCTCAGAGGAGAGGGGAGAGAGAGTTAATGGGAGAGAGGAAAATGAGCGATCGGAGCAGGAGTTAATGTGATGAGAGAGCAATCGATCGTTGTGGCAATGAAGAGGAGAGAAATCGATCCATGTGGTGCTGGATTGACGATGAAGATAAATAATTGGAAAAATAATTCTCTACACGATCTCTGCACGAAGAATATACCACAGATAATCGAAAATTCTCAGACGGATAAGATTGAATGAAGATTAGCGATCAATTCAGATCTACGAATGGTGATACCGTGTCGCGGAAATGCAGATGGACACTGAACAAAACTTATCGTTTTGCGATAAGAGTGAGGTGGTCGGCTGTTAGGTGAGTTTGGCCGCATCTTTCACCAAATTTTACAAGTAGGATACGCGGGGAAACGGAATTAATATTCACACCTCTCTGAAGTCTGACCTCACATTTTAGAATATTTTCGTTTATGCCCTTCCTAACAACTTTTAGTGCAGTTACAGTACTTCCGAAACTAGCTTTCATTCGGCCAGCCTTTAGTGCCTCTCTTTTTGGAGAGATCCAACTTTTGACACCTATTTTTTTTTGTGAAGTGTAAACCCCCCAAGGAACATATTTACAGATTTTTATTATTTAGTGTTAGCATAGACGGAAATCATTTGAAAAGAATTTGTGACAAAAAAAGATTCCTTCATTTTAAATCAGACTAAGCAGTTATTGAACCAAAATGCAGATAGTCTCATATAAAAATACAACCGAAATTCATTGATCGTAACAACATGATCAATGATTGGTATACAAAATGTAAAACTTAATTAAACCTCTATCCAACTAATATAGTTGCGTAATTTCATACCATCTGATAGATAGCAAAAGAACCTTAATTCCTTGCCATAATTTTGCCTAAAAATAAGCCGACAGATGCTAAATATATTGGCGGTGGCATGTGGCACTATTTGGCTGAATGGTAGATCAGATGTCTAATCCATGGTTCAGTGTTTACTTTCTAGTGTTCATTTTTTACAGTCATAGGTACATGATGAACTAACTGGTTTATATTAAATTAACCAAAGAACAGTTAATTAATTCTTCAATCAACTATATGAATTGATTTATAAGAGATAAAACTACAGTAAGTTGCTCCAAAATGGAGCATTTCAGAGAGGGACAGAGAGGGGAATTGATGAATCACCTGTTCATAACACCTTGCAAATATGCGCACCTGTAATGACAAGTATATATGTCTGGTCACTGGCACCGCCCCTTTTTTTACCTTACCAAGTATGCGTGTAAGCATGTTAGTGCAATTTCTTCCCATTTATGCATTTCGTGTTAACAGCTGCTGCGGGAATTCGTATTCTATGTTTTTGTACTAGATGGGTGCAGTGGCGTAACCAGAAATATTTTGAGAAAGGAGCTAGCATGGCAAGCTTATGCGGAGCCCACTACAATTGAAGAGGTGCCGGATGGTTAATTGATATGAGCTACATATTAAATTTTACGAATCGAGAATGGAGTCAGAGTCCATGTGGGCCCCTATAGCAGTTCCGCCCCTGTTGCTACCATCAGTGACAAAATCAGAAATATTTCATAGCGGTGTCCAAGCTAATTTCTTGAGATATCCAATTTGATTTGGTCTTACGCAATCAAACAAAACCAATCGTTCAAATCCAATAAAACACGTAATAATTGACATAATCATTTAGAAATACCTTTTACCATTTACCAGAACAAAATAAGGTTGTGGCAGTGCTTCATCGGTCCGATGACGGGTGCCATAACCTTTCTTTTCATAAAAACATGTATATTTTCACCGGATTAAGCAGGTGCCAGAGCCCAGACTAGCCCCAGCCTTAGTTCCGCCCCTGGATGGGTGCGATCTTTATCTGAATCATCTGACTTAATTTCAACATTTTTTAGTTAATAATATAAAAATCTTTTGTCTTATTCTATTAGCGGTCAAGTGTTCGATGCTAATCCGACAATACTGATAAAAAGTTAAAACACACTCGATGCAAAAAATATACAGCATAGGATATTTTCCCGCTGCTGCGGACCTCACTTGTCACTTCTTACAGACATCAAAACACTACCTTTTGTCTTTCTGTTCACTTAAAGAAAAGATATTATGGTGCCTTTTGTCTAGGCCTGTCAACCATAGGAGCCCAGCCCGTTTAATCGTTTTGTTTCGTGGGCCAGAAACAGTTAACAGAAGCGATTTTGGTTTCGTTTCGGCCTACGAAACGAAAAACGAAACCACAGCCCATTTTCGTTATGTAAACGAAACAAAAAACGAAATAAACCAGTTCTGTTTCGTTAATTTTCGTGTTGCGTTAAGAATTTTACAAGTTTGAAATTCTTATAATTTCGGAGTTCGTTTGGGTGAAGAAAAAAAGAGAAGATAAACCCTAGATCTGCCGCTCCCTCTCTCTACCTGGTGTTGTGTCTCTCGCTTCTTCCTTCACCTCAACAATGGTGAATCCGGTGTTGACGCCCAAGCACTCGACCATTTTAGCATGATCCCCTTATCGTCTCCCTCTTCCTCGTGGCACTCGAGCACCGTGCACTTCCCCTCTTTACTCCAAACTAAAAGCAAGAGGGACGAGGCTAAGCCACCATACTCGACCAACTATACCTCGTTTCGATCCTAGTGACAATTTTATTTCTGATTTAAAAAATTTCGAAATGTTTTTTGATTTCCAATTTGTTCTTATTGTTTTTTATTTCGAACTGTTTTCTGATTTTTTTTATTTTGGAACAATTACACTGGTAAAGAGATAATGTTGTTCTTATTGTTTTTGATGTTGTTTGGTTTGTGTAATTTGAAATGGGTTTAAAGATAAATCTTTGTATAAACGAGAGTTGTTTTGCTGGAATCCTTCAATGCAAATATATTTGGTTTAAAGAGATAGGTAAAGAGACTTACTGATAATGAAGATTTATGTAAAAAGAATTTGCTGGTAAAAAGTGGTTTAGTATGTTTTCTGATTTTCAATTTGTTCTTATTGTTTTTTGGAACCCTTCAATGTTTTCTTGCTAACTTAGTGTCTTTGCTGGTAATGGAGATTTGATGGTGACTTTAACGTTATAATCGTTTTGATCGTGTTAAGTAACAAAACGGTCAGCAAAAAAAAAATCCTTCTGTTTCTCAAACGAAACAGTTAACAGAAAAAAAATTCATGACCGTCCATCGAACTAAACTATCAGCGGAACAAAGAAGTTTCTTGATCGTTCTGGACGTTAAACAGGCCTACTTTTGTCTCACACAGGATGTATTAAAATTACAGGTTTCAGATAAATATTGCGTAACTAATCTTTTTCAGCGTGGGGGAGATTTTCCAATTTGGGGTTTGAACAAATTCATGCTGGAGAGATTGCACGATTAGCTGGTTCAAAGACTCAAAGCTAAGAATGGGCCGGATATTTCTTTTATGGGCCGGATATTTCTTTTATGGTTCTCTAGGTAAATCAAAATCCACACACACAATGAGAACACCACCACCTATTATTATCATAGCAATTGTATGAAAATTATCCTTTTTTGTAAAAATGCCCTTGTGTGGCCATATACTCGGTATTTTATCTCTACTTGCTCTCTCTGTCTTGAAATCTTGGTAGAAACTGTAAACCATAATTGTATTGATAAAATAAAATTACATCCAACAACAATAACAAATTATATTCATCATAACAACGAGATATCTAATACGTCACATCTAACATCTAGCAAAACAACAACAAACGAAAGCTAAAAAATGTCCAAATACACAGGACCCAATCCAGGGTTTTTTTCAGGAGCATTCAAAATTTAGGTATTTTTTCAGGGTGGTTTAAATTTAGGTTTTATTTAGGATGGTTCAAAATAATGCATATTTAAAAAATTCAAATTATAAGTATATTTTTCAGATTTTTATTTAAAAAATTCAAATTATTTCCAGAATGGTCCAGCTGACTCACCCTTGTTCTTAGTGGCTCCGCCACTGCAAATACAAATCAAAATATCGTAATTTCTTCATTTTTCCGAATCATTGACGAGGCGTACGACCATCTTGATAGCAACTACCAAGTGCTTCTTCTAACGCCTTCGACAACATGAAAAAAGGATGAAAACGATCTAGAATTTCAGCTTGTATAAATCTTTTTTGTTAAAAAAAGACGGGGGAGGTTGCAGGCGACCTTCTCGACGATACCTCGTATTTCTCTTCTGCGGGCTAGAGTGATAAAGCTCCTACTCTCCCTAATCGACTAAGACTACGAGGTGTCGTAGAGCTTGTTGTTTAGGGTTTATGTTAGAAGAAAGTGAAGGCGAGGGTTGCAGCTAGGAGTAAGAGAGAAAACGAGATCGAGTCGAAGCGAGAGTCGACTACTGAGAGAACATGTGATGCGATTTCCCTCATCTCTTACCTTCACGACAACGAGTCTTCTCTTGAGTTGTTGAGGTTGTAACAACAATAGAGGCGGAGACGAATATCGAGGTTGCGGAGGCGCCAGCGATCAGGGTTGACGAGGTAGAGACGAGTGTGGAGGTGGGGTCAAGGTTGTAGAGTTTGAGGCAAAGGCATGGAGGTGGCAAGTACGAAAGCAGATGCTGAGACAAGAGAGACGGATGTGGCGGTTGTGATTGCGAAAGCGGAGGCAAAGGCAAAGTCAGAGTCGGAGGAAAAAAAAAGAGAAGTGGCTACTGAGAAGAAATCCTATATCGATATTCTCCTCTCTTTCCCTCGTGAGCTCTATATCTCAATGAGTAATTTTCTCTCTCTATTTTATTTTACAAGAATACAATTCGATTTTGTTAAATGTGATAATTGCATTCTAATTTTTTTACAATTATTCAATTTTGTTGTAGATAATTATTCAATTTTCTAGATGTATAATTAAAATTAACATTTATTTTAAAATTTTATTTCATCCATTTTAAAATTTTATGTTATATATAATGTTTTAAAAAGTTAAAGTATGAAAATAATTAAAATAATTTATTTATATTTCAGTTCACAATACTATGATATTTTAAGAATTGAAATTAATTGATGTGTATAATTTAAAATTTTAGTATTTACATGTAATATCAAATTTTTATTTTCATGTCAGAAAATTGTGCATTTTTTATTTTGATATTTCATGAATAAAATGTTGATATCTAGTATTATTTTTTATATTTTAGAAATTTCTCATATGAAGTTTCGTTATTATTATAATTTGATTGTATATAGATTTGTGATTTAGATATAAGATGCTTAATTTCATAAAAAAATCACTCCTAATTGCATAGTTTTGGATCTACAAAATTTATGCTAAATTTAATATTTCAATTGTTAATATGTATAAGTCAAAGGTGAAATTATGAAATGAAAAGTACAATATGATATTCTAAAAAATAATCATAATAATTGCCAAATGTATTATCATAATTAAGATAATTAAATTGTAGATGATAATAAGAGGGAAAATAGGGGTGGGAAAATGTTGAGATTATGAACCCCCCCAGTACGAGCATTTTTTAAAAAAAAATCTCGAAAGGAGGATATATATTCTATTATTCATTGCTTCTAAGATAATCACACACACCCACAAAAAAAACATAAAATATACTTCCAAAACCTCCTAAAAGTAGACTCCGTCGAGGTTTGGATTTCAAACATCTCCCATCGAAGCCTTGTGTCTTACTACTACACAAGGTAAAAATTGGCATGAGAATATTTTGATTTAACTTGAAAGGTAAAGCATTTTATAAAATTCCCCAATTTTAAATACAAGTTAATAATTTAAATATTAAAAACATATACAATCCATATAATAACAAAATTGACGAACACAAAACAATTATTTTGAGAATTATATTGCACATTTGATACGTCAAACATATTTTCTAATGAGGAGAAATTAAATTGAACATGTAATTATATTGATGATGTGGAATATATCACTAAGAATTTTGAAGGCTATATTTTTATGTAATATCAATTTTCAGTATTAAGTGTCTAGAGAACTTCTATTTCAAATTTTCCAAAGCTGCTATAGGAGGTGTATTTTGTTTTCAGCTTATATTTTTCTCAAGGTTTTCATTGTATGCAAATAAAATTATTTTTCTAACTGAAGTCCTGTCTATTTCATTGTACAGCTAACAAATGGGTTATTGAAAAAGACATAAAATGGTATAAGCTTATTTAGAGTTCTCTTTGATAATTAATGAATTGATTATATTTGCAGTGTACTAAACTACAACTTAGTTAACATTTAAATCATTTCTTTTAGTCAAAACAACGCGGTTGTTGTACAGAAAGAAATTTGTTTAATTGTAAATATCGCTGTTTTCTTTAAACTTTCTTTTGTTGAAAATTTCAGCTGATTTTTTTGTTCGCTTCCTTTTATTTTTATTTATAAAAATTATTTCTTTTCTGCCGTGAACGGCTTTGACTTTAATTTTTTGCCTTTTATAATCGGAATCATATTGACTTTAAATTTTAGTATATTTTTTGTTATTATTGTAGTGAAATAAACTTTTAACGATATTTTAGTAGATTTTAATGTATTTGTGTCTGTTTTTTTTTATCTCAAATTCAGTATCGAAATTTAGTTATACATGTGATTAACTAGACCTCTGAATTCGTCACTCATCCTAAGTCAATGAATAAGAACCTCTCTCTGTATCCTAAGTTCTGAATAAGAATTGCACTATCAAAGATAGTAGGTGAAATAGAGGGCAAAATTGAGGAAACTGTAGCAGCATCCATGCTTATTTGAGAATACGCAGGTTATAGAACAAGGGACGGATTCATGAGTTCGAAATGATGGTTATTTTTAAAAAAGATTATTTTATATGATTATTTGTACAAAAAATTTCAAATTCATGATTATTTGTGAATAAAACGTAATATATATGATCATTTTTTAAATTTTTTCTAAAAATTCAGCTGCATCTCTGAATGGGCGGCTCCCTCACTATGTAGAACTTTATTGCGAGAATTAAATGAACTGAACTGTCTTGGCTTCACCCCCTCTTTTCAATCATGTGACTTGCGAGAATTAAATTTCGATAGGAAATGTATGGTATGAAAAATGAACGTTGATATAAAAAATTTTCTTTAAGATTGTAAAGGTTACAAACTAATGCTGAAGTTATAAAATAAACACAGATTCTCAAAATCTAAAAAATATCAATCATATAGCATTTCGAATAAAGTGTAGGTCGTTTATCTATCTCAAGTATTTTTATTCACTGATCAGAAATTCTTGCAAAGAAAGTTCGGAGTATTTAACGACGAGAACAGAGAACTATACCTTTCGAAAAATTTTGACCTTCCGAAATCTCTTAAATCTTAAAAGTCCTCGCTCGTTCGACAAGGCGACAAACCTCTGAAACAAAATTAGATTTCTTTTTTTTTTTTTTGAAAAAGAGTAGCCTCAAGATGAGCCCCCGACTTCTATTAAAACAACATAAGCAAAACAAAATAAAAGGTTTGAGCATACAATCATATGCTTACAATGATAAGAAAAAATAAAAAACTATGCAGAAAATAAAATCCTAGATGCTGTGAATATACAACTTGTCTTATTGGAAAAAATTTTGAACTAAAGTTTTCCTATCCATATCTGCTGTTATGTCCTAGAATTCCTTAGAGTTTGTGAAATTAGCCCTTGCAAAATTGGCCTTGTCTCCAGACAACACCCTTAAAAATCCCTTGCGCCTTAATTTCCCAACAAGTCTTCATCTTCACTTTCAATTTGAGCTTGATCAACTTGTGTAATTACATCTCTATCTGTTATATGCGCAATTGCTAACTGGTCCCTGTTATTAAACTTATGTGCCCATTTGAAGGAGGCACCTGTCCAAAATTGAAATAAATGAAGCACATTCCAAAAAATAGATGTAGTATTTCGAATTTGTGTTTGATTGAAAATGATGCTATTTCTTTCGGTCCATATAATCCAGATATATGCTGTTAATAGTGTGCCCCAGTAATTAATTTCTTTGGAGTTCATTTGAATAATTGACAACCACATTTCATTTAGTGATGTAGTAACCAGATAATTTGAATTGACAAAATTTTCTTTTATAATTGACCAAAATAAATGACTATATGAACATTTTAGGAAGAGGTGATCAATGGTCTCATTTTCTGTACAGAAAATACACTTTGGATCAATGTTGCAATTCCTAATTATTAAATTATCCTTTGTAAGAATTTTGTTATTTATACATAACCATAAAAACAGTTTAAATTTTAGAGTTATCTTTAGACACCATACTGAATGTGACAAATTTACTCTAACACCTCCAAAATTTAAAAATGAGTATAAGGTGTTAACAGAATACCATCCAGATGGCTCTAGCAGTCATCTAGCTGAGTCTTCAGTTTGATTAAGTTCTAAATTTTCCAATATTTCTATTATTTTGTTTTTCTGAACTCTCATTTCCTTAGATACCCCTCTAGTTAGGTGTAATTTGAAAGTACCCTTGTTATAAACTTGAGCAATAGATACTGAATCATTTTGAACTTTTTGGTATACCAAAGGAAATTGCAGTTTTAAAGGAATGTTTTGGTACCAAGTATCATTCCAAAAATTAGTATTTTGACCATTCCCAACAATCTTTTTATTGTTAATTCGAATGAAATGATATGTATTAGATACCCCTACCCAAAAGGGTGAAGCAGATTGTGTGAATTTTCCATATTTAACCTTAATGATTATTTTCCATAAGCTATTGTGGGTACCATGAGTAAATAACCAAGCCCATTTAGTCATTAGTGCAGTGTTCATGTTAGAAAGGTTGAGAATCCCCCAACCTCCATGTTCTCTACTTTTACTAATCCTTTTCCAATTAACCAAATGAATTTTCTTTTTAATATTTATTCCAGCACCAGACCATATAAACTGTTTCCTTATTTTATCTATTTGAGCAATCACCCATTTTGGAATTTTGAACATTGTGATGTAATATATGGTTAAAGAAGATATAACCGAATTAATCAGTGTCAACCTACCTGCTAGAGATAGATGTTTACCAGACCATACTGATAGTTTCCTTTTTAATTTTATCAATTAGTTTAAGCCAATCTGATTTAGATGGTCTCTTCCAATGTAAGGGAAGCCCCAAATATTTTATAGGGAGTGTGCCAATTTTGCAATTTAATAATTTTGCATAAAAATTACTGGTGCAGTCTTTGATATTTAATGGTATGAGTTCTGTTTTCTCATAGTTGATTTTTAGACCAGTGATGCCCTCAAAACCTTTTAGAGTCCATTTAAGTTTTTCTAGCATATTATAGTTTCATTTAACAAAAAAAAGAATGTCATCTGCATATTGTAAGCTAATGATCTTATTGTTTTCTATTTTTGGTCCTAATCCTTCATAAAATTGTCTGTGTATTCCTATTTGTAGCATACTATGCAAGGTATCTACAGCTAATATAAACAGATATGGGGATAGGGGGTCCCCTTGTCTAACTCCCCTTTTGCATTCAAAATATGCTCCTATTTGTCCATTTATTAAAACAGCACTATGCCCCTTGTATAATAGACTCTCAATCCATAAAACCCATTTATGACAGAAACCCCTCTTGTGCAATACATCAAACAAATAGTTCCAGTTGAGAGTATTAAAAGCTTTCTCAAAATCAATTTTAATCATTACCCCTTCCTCCTTAGTTTTATGAACAGTATCAAGAATCTCATGTGCTGTAATAACACTTTCTAATATGTATCTACCTTTTAAGAAAGCTGATTGATTATGTGCAATTAATCTATTAAGAACTGGATACATTCTGTTAGTTAATACTTTTGTGAAGATTTTGTAGATGCAATTTAGTAAACTGATGGGTCTATACTCAGTAATTTTAGATGTATCTTTGATTTTTGGAATTAATACAATTAATGCTCTATTTATCTTATCAATATCTAAAGTATTGTTATAAAAGTCTTGAAACATAATGAAGATTTCCTGTTTGATTAGATCCCAAAATTTTTGATAAAAAAGCATGCTGAAACCATCTGGTCCAGCTGCCTTGTTTGGATCCATTTGAAAGACTGCAATCTCTATTTCTGACAATGTAAAAGGTGCAACAAGTTCTTCATTTTCATTCATATTTACTTTATCTTGTGATTCCCATAAGTCCTCAGAAATATTAGCCCAAGTTGTACCAGATTGACCTAGAATATTTTTGAAGTGTTTAAAGGCTATTGTTTGAATTTCCTTATCATCTGTGATCAAGTTTTCATGTGAGGGAATTAATTTTATTTTGTTTATGATTATAGGAAGCAATTTTATGAAAATATGCAGTGTTTGCATCTCATTCCTTAAGCCATTTACATCTTGATCTTTGTTGCCAATATTGAGTTTCAATTCTATGCATCTCTAGGAGTTCTATTCTGGCATGGGATATATTATATATTTCACTATCAGCTAATGCCCTATCCTCTGCTATTAATTCATACTCTTTTAATTGTTGAATAATGTTAGCTTTTTTGTCTCTATCATGCTTTCTAAGATTGGCATTCCAGCCTCTCAGTTTTTGTTTTAAACTAATTAGTTTAAGTTTCCATACATTTGCTTTATTCTGATTATCTAATTTCATGTGAGACCATCTTTCATGAACTATATGTGTAAACTCTTGATATTGGAACCAATTAGATTCAAATCTAAACTGGTAATTACAATATCTTGAAGTTTTGCCAAATTCTAAGAGAATGAGATTATGGTCAGAAACTTGTTTTACTAGGGCCACTGTGTTAGTACAAGGAAATATTGAGTTCCATTGGTCATTGGCTAGATATCTGTCTAAACAGGCATGTTGGTTACTATGTAAGCCCCTGGACCATGTAAATTTCCTATTGGTGCATTTGTATTCTGAAAACTCATTATCCTCAATCCATGTGTTAAAGTTGTTCATATTTAAGGTATCAAAAGTTACTCCCTTTTTTTCATTTCTAAACCTAATTATGTTAAAATCACCACCTAATAACCAAGCATCTTGCCATGATTGATTTATAAATTCTAGTTCTAACCAAAGTTTTTGTTTGTTCTTACTATTTGAGGGGCCATACACAGATGTACATGCCCTTTTTCTTTGCTGTTTACAGTAAAGAATTGCAGTCAAAGTATAATTCCCATAAACCCAGTTGATTATTGAAAACGTATTTTCATCTATGCCCATTAATATTCCTCCTTTAGTGCCATCTGCTGGTAAATAATTCCAAGTGAGTTGTGAGCTAAAAGATCTGAGTGTTCTACTGTTAAAGTGTTCCTTTTTTGTTTCTTGAATACAAACTATGTCACACTTTTCTTTTTGAATTAGTTCTTTTAATATATTTCTTTTCTCTGGCAACCCTAATCCTCTAATATTCCAATTTAGAATTTTCATTTATTATACTTTTGAGTTCCCTTCCCTAGATGATACCCATGTATCCTTGTGTTGTTTACAACACTCAATTAGATTATACACAACTTCAATCATTTGTTCTTTTTCATGTGATCTCATATTTTCTATTAACTCTAAAGGTGTCATAGTGGAGGTAGAAATAAAAAATCCTAGGTCAGAGAAGAGAGTACCAATTTCTTCATCTGATATAGTTGAGTAAAGAGGTTTATTACCTAGAGAGGCAAGCAGTTCCTTCCTCTTGGCATCTTTTCTTTTAAGATCTGCACCACATGGTGGTCTTTTACACCTGTACTTAACTGGAACCTCCTTGATTTCTCCAGAGGAAACCACTATAGCCTGAGATGAACTATTTGTTCTGCTAGATTCTCCTTTGGCTTCATAGGTCAATTCCATCTTCTGTTGAAGAGCTTTAAACTTCTGGAGTTCTTTTCTGAGTAATTTGTTTTCTGCTATGGCTAATTCCATAGGGTTTGAAACATCTTCAACTTCCTTTTTACCCTTATTCCTCAAGGGAAATGTGTTGGAAAGTTGTGTAATGGGATAATTTTGCAGGTTTTGAATATTTTTGTTGAAATTGACATGGTCAGTGTTCAGATGGATTTGAGATACATGAGGTTTAGAAGCAATAATGATTGGAGGGATTGGAGTATTATTGTCTGATATGATGGAGGTATTGGTGATGAGCATACAATTGGTTGCTAGATGTTCTTTCAGAGGCAGGTTAGAGGGTTGAGAAGGGATGCCTCCATACTTAGCAATTTTGGCTTTGGCATCCATTTGGGTTTGGAGTTTACTAATGGCAGCTAAGATTTCATTGGATGACCAATTCAGAATTAGCTCAGATTTTGCTGACTCTATCTCGATGTTGATTTTAATCAGTTCTTTATTAGCTTTTGGTCTAGACACTACTAACCACAATTGAGGTGGGATGAGGTCTATATCTCCTACCTCTATATAGAGTCTAGCCCACTTAAGATCATCCCCACCGAAGGTGTTCTGATCCCTATCAATTAAGGTACCAAAAGTAGCTACGATTGAATCCAAAGTATGTATATCCCTCATATCAAAGGGGATGTTGTGCAATCTAATCCACAGCTTTTGAGTTCGAGTGTTTGTAAATAGCTCAGAGAAATTGTTTGAGACAGGGAGAGAAATTGGACCTAAATTGCAGAAACCAGAATCAATAATTTGTCTTACACAGGTAGAAGGTCCCTCAATGAGAAAACGCCCGTTATGCAATTTCTTGATTGCCCAGCAACCATTGTCGGGGTAGGAGAGGTGAAGACCAGCAATTAGATCCGGCACCGGGGTATGGGGCGGGGCTTGGATTATGAAGCTTCTTGCAAGGTTTCCATGCAATTTTTCAAACTCAGGTCCACCTAGTTCGATTTGGTGGATTGAAGAACCTGCCATTGACGGAGGAGCTTTGTGGTGTAATTGAATGGGAGAAATGGAGATTGATTCAAGAACAGGGACAGAGGGGTTCAAAGAACTTGGTTTTAGCTGAGATTTGATTTGAATCGAATTTTGGGGATGGCGGCGGGGTTGATTAGCCCGAGGCTTAGAAGGGCAGTAGTGAGCTTTGTGACCTGTTTTCTTGCAATGAAAACAGATTTGGGGGTTTCGGCATTGTCTCGCGAAGTGGTCTTGTTCTCCACAGCGGAAGCATCTCGTTTTGCTTTTTTTACTTGTATGGTCATGATTTATTGGTATGAAAGGCCTTATGTTGCTTCGCACGATACCAGACCCACCGAGACGGTTATTTTGTCGATAATCGAACAAAGGCGGTTTGCAATTCTCTTCAGTAGAGTTTAATTTTAACTCTTTTGCACTTTCTCCATTTGGAACTTTAGCTGAAAATTTTGACTTCATGGAGTTGGCATTTCTCCCTAGAACCTTAGATTGAGATGAGAATGGAGCTCTTCTAGTTGGCCAGCGGTAACCCCCGTTTGATGCTATTTTGACATTAGCATTTCCTTGTAAAGCAGCAACAGCAGCATAGGATCTTGAACTATCTTTACCATATTTCTCTATTAATTGAAGGCAGTATTCACGAGGCATGGCTGGCATGCTTCTAATTGTCTCATATGAATCAATTCTTGCTGATCTTGAGTGAGAGTTCACCGAGGTTTTGAGATGATGAACTGCAGGATCGTGCATAGTCTTGACTGTAGGTGGGACCAACGGAGATGAAGAGGATGAGGGATGGTGTGAGAAGATGTTGATGGAAGGATGAATGCTGGTGGAGGAAGGAGAAGATGCATTGCCGGAAGGAGGAAGAAAAGAGAGAATTTTCTTAAGGAAAGCCATTTTCTTAAGGAAAGGCACTATTGTTACAAAATTAGATTTCTATCATTGATTTCTTAGGATGGTATGCTTTATAGTAAATTAATTAGAGAACCCTGCCTCAACTTGAAAACTTTTACACTGCCAATACTCGTAATCATCGATCGTCGGTCGGTACTCAGTAATATATATATAATATAGTTATACTAAGGTGGCAAGTCGGATCGGGACGGATTGGTCATGTCGAGTTACTTTGATTGTCGATAATAATCAAGTTGCGGGTTGAATCAAGTCGGATCGGATCGGATCCCAAATTGTTAGGTATCGATAACTTTCGAGTCATGGATCGTGTCAGATTCAGGTCTGATCGCATCAGCCTTTTCGGATAACATGTTGTATCAAGTGAGAACGGGTCGAATTTCAGGTTAGGAAACACATACAACATTCAAGCTTTTTAGAGTTTTGAGTTCGATCAGATGAGACAATGTCGTGTTATTAAATCTTGACTTTTTCTAATATCAATTTATTATTAAAATTAGATTATGAGGTAAGTGAGATCGAATTAAGTCAAGTTAGTTTGACTTCTAAAGAATTTCATGATGTGAATTGGGTAAAAAAATAATCGAATAACTTATACTATAGTTTCATTATTGCTAATTTTACTTCATTAGTTTGCATTACTAATCGCAATCATATATATTCATACAAGAGAGATTATGTATCATATCTATGATCTTTAACGTGACTTTATTCCTCTTTGGTTCACCTTAAATTCGAAACAAGAACGACGTTGAGTACGTACTGCGTCATCTTCATCTGCTCCTAGCTTTATCGCTTGTTACGTATTCGATTGCTTTATCGACAACTATTTAGCAAATATTTAGAAGATGAGAGAAAACCAAACTGAAGTAGTAACCAACATAATATACAGTCAGGTATGATCTTTATAGACTCGAAAAACCATATCAAGGCTCTTTAATTCGTACAAGAATTAAGACATGAATAGAATTCAAACTGACATATTAACTGTTAGTCATTCAACACTAAAACTGTCATAAATTTATCTAGAGAACTTCAAACG